>VZRO01004131.1:0-11078 GCA_013397915.1 Daphoenositta chrysoptera | reverse complement strand
GGGTTTGGGGTTTTCCCGCTCCAGCTCAGCCACGGGGGAGCTGAAGAGCTCTGCTGTTCCTGCTCCCTGATTGATTACAGCCATTAATTATCAGACAGGGGGAATGCCAGAAGTGTCCTGCCCCTGGTCACCAGCAGGGACAGCGGGGACCTCTCCCGTGCCCCCTGCAAACAGCAGTGATGCCCCTAAATACTCAGTCTCTACTTTCCCCACCCAGCTCGATTTTAGGGGCAAACAGCAGCTTTTCTCCTCGCCATCAATAGTTCACGGCCACTCCAGTTAGCCATCAAATCTATAATCAAATTAAATTAGTGTATCTGGAGGATTGCAGCCCGAGGCTCCCTGCCCCAGCCCGCGGGATGCCTGCCTCTGTTTGGGCTGCCTGCCTCTGTTTGGGCTGCCACTTCATCGCCGCACAATATTTGTTTTGGCTTGGCCGCGTGTGAGGAGAGGTTTGTTCTGTCCCCTCCGGCTGCAGCGTGGGAGGAAAAGCCACCCTCAACTCCTCGACCGGCTGCCTGAGGGGCCTTCGGGATGAACACCACAGCGGTGCTCCCAAATCTCTAAAAACATCCCAGCTACCCGCTCTGACTCGTTGTTTATCCGTGTGATCAGTTTTTAAGGAATAACTCCCACCGCTCCAGGCTTCTTCCGCCTCCTGAGCTGCCCACGGGGCTCTCAGAGGTAATTGCGGTCAGAGCTGTGCCCGCGCCCCTTCACACCCCAGCAAACAACCACAAGTGTTCCGCCTGCATTTATTGGGGATGATTTCAGCGTCTCGGTACAGCTCCCGGGGGACTCGAGAGGGACATCGTGCCTCCTGTGCCACTCTCCAAGCCCATCACAGGCAGCGCCAGTCTGGAGGAGCCTTGACTCGAGATCCACTGGAAGAACTCCCAGCGCCTTCAGGAGGCTCTGAATCAGGTGCTCCAAGGAGGATTGAGCCAGGCTGGGGGTGGCAGGCTTTGCGCTCATCGGCGTTTGGAGATGGAACAAGGAGTTCTGAGCAGCCACAGAAAACAGAGAATATCAGCAAAACAGAGAATATTAGCAACAAACCTTGACAGCATCATCTGCAGTCGAGTGGGAAACCAGTGGAGAGAGCACCAAGTGCCTCCCAGATCTGCCCTGGAAACTTTGGGATTAGGGAGGGTGAGAGCAGAGAAGGCAGACAGGGTTTGCCACAGCTGGGGCATGGAGCAGCTCCCGGGGAGGGAAAACCGGGAGCAGGGAGAACATCAGCCCAGCCCAGTCCACACCCACACAGGCCCAGAGGAGGAACCCAAAACAGCACAAAGCAGCAGGGCAGGCATCCCAGAGCATCTGCCTTCCTCAGGTGGCTCTGCATCCAGAAAACTGCCTGGAAAGCCTCTTATCCTTGGAATGCTTGTGTGGAGTCTCCAGCCAGCACCTGGGGGGAAAAAAGAGACAATTTCAACTGTTATTCCAAAGGAGGTACAGCAGTGCCAGCAGGAGAGGATTCACCGAGCCACAGAGGCACAGGAGAAGCAGTTTCACTCCTCAAGCGGTGTCTGAGGCACCGAGGTTTGTGTTTCTCATAATTCCCAGCACCCACGGTGCCACAAAAGTCACTCCACGAGGCCATTTCCGCAGAAATCCAAGCAGGACGGATCTGAATTGCCACAGAGACGTTTTCCCTTCCCATCTCTGTGTCTGGCCTTGGAAAATTACCACTCTCTCCTGATTAAGTGCTTAATTGTGGCCAGAGCTCTCCCAAGTGTTTCCAGCCCTGAGCCGAAGCCCCACTTCACACACGCGTCATTATTGACTTCCTGATCAATCTCCTCCCCGGGAATGCCTTCCAAAGGGTGCCTGAGCGGCCCTGGACACATCCCTGCTCCACAGGGATCCCAGCTGGGTGCACTGGGAGATGGAGAGCGCTTGCTAATTCGGGCTCCAACAAGATGATTTCCTGCAAGGAAAACCCAAATGAATTTAACCACGACTTTAGCAGGTGTCCATCCCTGGAAATGCTCAAGGCCCGGTTTTGAGCACCTTCGTTCTGCTTTGGGCAGTTCCCACCTGTGAACTCTCCAGGATCACCCACAGCTCCCCAAAAAATTTCCAGCCACGGGGAAAACCTGAGGTTAAAACCCACGGAGCCATGGCATGGCTGGGGACACCAGCCCCTATTCAGAGCTGCTTAATGGTTAATGGAATAATATTTCCATCAGTTGTAGATGAGAAAAGATAATTACTTTTGGGGTTTAAGAACCAAATGTGTTGATCCAAATGTAATCTCGGTGTTTTAGCATCTGATTATTACATCAGAAACACAAATGTCAATGGGCTGCAGCAACTGAGCTGTCAGAAGGGGGGAAGAGAAGATGTGTGACTTATATCCCTCACCGGGGGGAAGGTGCCACCAAGGCACTTTTAACTAGAGGTAATTAAAAATATTCCACTTCCCCAGAGCATTTTGGGAGCTGGGAGCTGGTGTTTTCCCTCAGGGATCCTTCTGCTGTGCCCAGAGCAAGGGCCAACCAGAGGGGACAGCTGTGGGTCACTCCTTGCTCGCCCAAACCAGGGATACTAATCCCAAAGGGCTCGTTCCCCACGGCGAGGAAGGGCTGCAGGAGCGCTGCACACCGAGGGTGCTTTGGTGCTGCCCTTCTGGATTTTTCTTCCACAGTCCAGCTGGCACCTGGCTCTGGCATCTTCCGTCCCCTCCGCCAGCCCAGCCGGGCCTGTTTGTGCTTCCCATCCGAAACCTGCCCTGATGAACCCGGCACGGGAGGGGTTTCCTTTCCAGCCCAAACCACCCCAGAACTGGCACCACAGCCCACGCCAGAGGCAGTCTGGACAGCAATCCCTACTCTCCAGGAAGAGATCCCTGTTCCAGAAGCATCCAGCACCCACCGGGAGCAGCGTAAGGCGTTACCACGCGCGTGCTGCCAGCAGCCGGCTGGGATTGTGGTTCTCTGCTGCCCCCGCCTCGATTCCTCAGCCAACTTCCAGTTCCCAGTGGGCTGATTATCCCCCTGTCCCTGAAGCACCCACTGCTGCGTGGAATTTTATTACATTGCCAGCACGGGCAGCCGCTCAAAGTTTGTGCGCGGCTCGAGGCGAGCGATGGCAGTGGAACACGGGAAGAAAGGAAGGGGGAGGGGGGGACCCCTGTTTGTTAAGGCTTTTTCTTCTCCCTTTTGAATAAAATGTCAACTCCATTATATAGATGTCAACTCCATTACTGCACCACTCCTGGGGCAGCCTCAACACGGAGCTGTCTGCTAATAAAGCAACTTCCCAGCAGCGGGAGCAGAGGGCAGGTTACCTGCCCGAGGTTCCCATCTGGTTAAGAAAATTCCTGTTTATCCCTGTGGGCACAAACACCATTTCCATTATCCCGGTTTCCTCGTCGCCTTTGTCGGCCCCAAAATAAAAACCTGTTCTTTCATCCCGGCGAGCCTGTGGTGCTCACAGACCTGTCCTTGTTAGAGAAGGCAGGAAATGGAGAGTGCTGGAAAACAATCCAGGTTAGACTTGTGGAATGGTTTGGGGTTGAAGGCACCTGAAGGATCCCCTTGTTCCAGCAGCAGCAAAGGTGGGGAGAAAGGAGGAGCAGCTTCCCTGGGGTCCTGCTCCAGGGCGATGTGATGCCAAACCCTCTGAGGGGGGTTTGGGGACAAATGCCTCCCAGAAGCAGCAATATCTGCCCACAGGCAGAAGGCACCATGAGCACCACCTCAGGAGCGCTTTCAGTGAAGGCCCTGACGGGCTTTGGCACGTTTGTGTGAGACCGGGATACATCTGGGAAGAGAATTCAGGGTGTGAAACTGGGGGCTCCCATCCCTGCACAGCTCCTTCGGGGTGTAAATTCTGTTTTTACACAGCCAGGAAGGCGGGGAAGCCCCTGAGCCTCCCCAGGCAGCGGCTGTGGGAGGCCAGGGCTCCTCCGTCACTCTCGGGCCCGCTGGCTGCGCACAACCCCACGCGGACAAAGATGAGCACATATTTAGAAAGGAATAAAGAAACCCACTCCCCGACGGGAGTTGTTTAGATAATTGATTTCCCTTGGACTTAGGAGCACTAAATAACACCCGGCGAGCCACATCTCCCACATAACCTTTTCCTTCAAATCTCTCTTCCAGAGGATTGCCCTTTGACAGAGGCATCTCTAGGAGTGCCGCTCCGGCAGGCTCGTAGGTAGGGCCTTGCTGAGGGAAGGCCGCTACAATTCCTCAAGCAATTATTTTTCCCTCAGTATCCTTTGCATAGAGAGAGCTAATTAACTGCCTGCCGGGTTCTGCCGAGCCGCGGCGCAGGACGAAGCAGCACAAATGTCAAAATTAATTAGCAGTTTAACGCCGGAACACGCATGGCAAAGGTGCCGGCAGTATTCCAGTGCCAGGACCTCCGCGCCGGCGGGGTGGGTGGGGGCACTCCGTGTGCCAGGCACGGGGGGACACCCAGCCTGGACAGCAGCGGGAATTTCTTCATGGAAAGGGTGGTCAGACATTGGAAGTGCCCAGGGAGGTTTGGAGTCCCCATCCCTGGAGTGTCCGAGGACGGACTGGAGGTGGCACTCAGTACTCTGGGCTGGGGACGAGGCAGGCATCGGGCACAGCTTGGCCTCACTGGGCTAGGAGGGCTTTTCCAGCCTAAGTGCTTCTGGGATCACACCACAGAGCCCCAGACTGCGGGAAGCTCAGCTGGAATCCCAGAGAAATGAGGAATAACCTGTCATTCCCCGCTGTGGGGCTGGGCAGGGATAGCACATGCATGGCTGGGGTCATCCCTGTCCCACCACAGGCCGTGCCCAGTCCCAGGTCCTGCTCTTTTCCGGGGACAACGTCCATCCTACCTCTCTCCATCCACCAGGACCTGTCATTCCCGTATTTTTGGTGAGGATGACCCTGCCAGTGGCCAGCAGGCAGCTAGCAGCCCCCCTCACACCCGCCTTGCAGCAGGGACAGGGATGTGTTTGGCACAGAGGCCCGGAGCTGTCACACGCCTCCCACGGGCAGCAATTCCTTCCCCAGGGATAGAAAAGAGGCTCAGCAGCATGGAGTCACCAGCTTCCCCCTGGATCAGGGCTGACAGAGCAGGAGTTATACCTGGGGCAAGCCCAGTGCCAGCCCTGCCACACAAATTAAGAACAAGTCAATTAAAACCATCAAAGCTGGCTCCTGACAAGAGCCAAACCTCAAGAACTCCCTGAGAAAACTCTCAGCCCTACCCTGGTTCCCTGGCGGGAATTGGGAATTGTATCCCACACACCTGGAGCCCAGCAGGGGACAGGTCCCCATGGGACACCTCAAACCCTGCCCTTGTGAGCTCCACAGCCCTGAAAATGCAAACCCCGGGACTCCAGCATGATTCCCAAGGGCTCTGGAGCAGGGCAGATTCCTGAAGGAAAGTAAGAGGGAGAACTTACAGCTAGGCGTGTCTCCTTCCATCCTCGGCTCCCTCAGCTCCACTCCCTTCCCCATCCACCTGTGGGAGATCTTCAGGAGGGATGGGCAAAGCAAGGGATGAAGCCCCTCAGCCCTGCATCCACTTGGGATCATGCCGGAGCCCGCGCCGGGCTGTGCCAGGCGGGGAAGGCAGCGCTGCTGTCTGAGCCCGGTGTGGGTGACTGGAATGCCACCGCTGCCCTGCAGAGCCAACTCCATGGTGACAAACAGCGCCGGGGAGCCGTGACACTGGCGGGTCAGCGCCGGCACGGCAGCGCCGGCAGGGAACAATGAGCCGGAGCAGGAACCCGGGATGCGGGAAAAAGGATGGCCTTGAGCGGGGGAAAACGCACGGCACGCGGGAGAAGGTCCGTAACTTCAGCTTCCTCTTTTCTTAACCTGAAGAAGTCTTTCATTAACAGCATCTGGAAGGGGCCAGCGCCTCTCCAACATCTGCTCGGGTGCTCTGTTGGAGCACGAAACTTCTCCGCTGCTTCTCCAGTGTTCCAGCACTTCAACAATGGGATGTTTCCAGGGGTTCTCTCTGACTCCTGCAGGTGACAGCCCCAAAGCAAGGCTCGGTTCTGTCCATCAGTCACGAGGGACCCTGCACCACGGAGTTCCACGTGGGAATGCTTCTGCTCACCATGGAGTGGCCAATTCCCAACGCTGGGAAGGCATCAGCAGGGCACCCGTCCTGCCTCCCACAGCCCAGAGGGAATTTCCCTGTGGAACTGCTTTGGATCCAGGCAAAGGTGGCCACAGCGACAGGGATTTCTGGTGAGGCAGCCTGGGAGGTGCCTCCCACCACCACGAGCTTGTTTTGAGAGCAGAATTCGTCTCCTTCGGGGTCACTTCCTTCAGAAATCCACTTTACCTGACTCCTCCTGACCCAGTCTTGTCCTGCCCTGTTGTTCCCAGCTCCGGCCATTCCCCACCCAGGATCTGGATCCCCTCCACGCCGGGCTGTCCCACAAACCACAGGATGCTGCACCTCAGCCTCCCTGGGTCCCTCAATCAGATTTCAAATATTTCTGTGTGGTGTTTCTCAGCCCTGCACGGGCTGGAGCTGCTAACAGGACTCGACAGGGCCAGGAGTCAATACCTGACTGTGGATGCTCTGGGAGTGCTGGAGAGGTCCAGGAGCATGAGGGGCCCTTGGCCAGGTCCTGTCCTGGGGTGATCCCACAGCAGGACCAGCTGGTGTCACACCTCAGCTTCCACAGGTTCATCCCGGGTTTATCCCACCCCTGCCATGTCTGGGCTCTGGCTCCTCCTGCTCCAGGGACAGGGAGCAAGCCCTGATAATGCTCCTCAGCTGCCACTGGCCGGGGGATAAACATCCCTAAACCCTGGCTGATCCCCATTTCACACCCACAGCTGCACCACTGGACCATCTTCCCTGGCTCTCCACATTCCCTGTCCCCCTGTCAGGTCCTGCACCCAGCAGACACAACCCTGCTGCCCAGGGCTGCACAGAAGAGAGGGGTGGAATTTTCCTCCAAAAGAGGGGATTTCTCCCCACTTTGGTGCTCCAGGGCCCCGAGTCACTGTGGTTACTCCTAGTTGTACACGGAATATTGCTCTGACTTCAGAGGTCGTGGAGATTGTCCTTCAGGAAGTCTCTCTGCTTCATGACTTCCTCACACGGTGTCTGACCTAACCCAAATGCAGGTTTTCCCATCTTTTTATTTTCCCCTTTTCCAGGAAAACCCCTGTGTTTGTCTGCGGCTCTGTGTGAATCCAGCTCTGTCAGGAAACCTTGGATAACCCTGGAAGTGCTCCACACCAGGTTGGACAGGACCCTGGAAACCTAATCTGGTGCTGGCATCCCTGCCCACTGGAACAAGATGGTCCTTTAGGTGCCTTCCATCCCAAACCAGGCAGGAATTCCACGGCGATCCCTCTGCCCATGCCAAGCACAGCCCAGGCCAGGTACAACCCATGGGAAAACATCCGTGTGCCGCGTGGAAGGGCTCCCATTCCAAAGGCAGGAGCAGTCACGAGCGGCACACACCAGAAGGGAATTTAAACCTGGGAACAACTCAGGAGCCCGGATTTTCCTGGCGTTCCTGCCCACACTGCAGCAACAGGGAAAAGCCAGCCTTGTTATTCCCACTGACTAAACCGGGAAAACTACATGGAATGAAAAACACAGCCCCAACAAAGGCAGAGGGACAGTGGGCCCAGCACAAAGCAGACAGTGAAAGTTCCAGGTGGGAACAGGGATCAGGGATCAGGGATTCGGGCACGGAGTGCTGTGGTGCCAGAGAAATATTTGCATTCTGTTATCTGAGGAGAAGCTGGAGGAGATGCCACAGGAATATCACGCATCCCTGGAATGTTTTCTGCCTCCTCAATAGTTAGGAAAACCTTAACAGCAGCTCCAGGATATTTCGCTTTCCTGCTGCCCGCACTTGAACCGGCTCTGCTCGCATCCCAGAAACTTTTCCCAGCTGGGTCTGAGGACACAAAACACTTACCTGGGAGCTCAGCCGCTGGAAACACCCCCTTCCACAGGCAGGAGGAAAGCTGGCTTGTCCCCTCTCTGCCACCCGAGCCCCACGGGAAAACACGTCCATCCGGCAAGCAGGAATTCCCGGGAAGGGTGTGTGAGACCAACGTATTTATTGTGGGGGGTTTTATCCCGAAAGGAAAACCTACAGGACGGGGATAAACATTATGCCATGACAGTTATCACCAGGAAAAGAGGGGCAGGACACCCTGAGGGTGGAGAGAGAGATAACAGGGAGGTAAGACCCCCTGAACCTGACTTTAGGGTAACCAACCCCCCAAACCTGCCCCAGGCTCTCCTGGTGCGGCCGTGCCACCGCCGGCCATTCCTGCTGGGCATTCCTGCCGGGCATCCCAGCCCGCAATTCCTCGGGAAGGGCTCGATTTCCCCTGGCGGGGGAGAGGCGGCGGCCGCGGGAGAGGCGGTGTCCCCGCGCCGGGTTAATTCCTCGCCTTGCTTGTGAGCAGCCCGTTTAGCGCCACTTCAGGCTCCTAATTCCGGGCTTTGCGTGGAAATTGTTTTAGAGTGCGCTGGAAACCCCGGGTTCCTTTTCCAATCTCGCGACGTCTTTAGAAAGCAATTCCTTAAACCTCAGTTCCCGAGCCCCTTTTAATCTCCGCAAATTACCGGGGAGAGTCGAGCCGAGGCAAACTGCCGCCGCCGCGCCGCCGCCGCGCAGGGAAGAGGCCGCCGCTGATTATTGAGAGAAAAACCATCGCTTTCGGGGCGAGAAATAAATTAGCATTTATAGCGGGTTATTGAAAAACGCCCCCCCAAAAATCAGCCTCCGTCTCCGTGTCAATTGCGGAGCACCGAGGTCAGCACCGCCGCCGCCGCAGGCACGGGCTGGCTCGGCAAGGGACAACTTAGGCGTGGAAATGAGCCCCAACTGTGTCATTATGATCAGGGAGACGAGCCGGGCTGTGAAATCACATCTGCACTCCTGGAAATAACTTCTGCACAGCCCGCGATGCGGGCGGCCTTCTGCGGAAAGGGGGTAATCAGGGAGCCGGGAAAATCACCCCCGCCCCCGCCCCCCCGCACCAAAAATTAAAACCCAAGAGTTTGGTTTTTTGGGGCTGTGCTGCTGCCTTTCCTATGTCTTTCTTTTTTATTTTTTAAATATTCTTTTCAACTACTTCGCTTGGAATCTGCACCTTGATCTTCTCAGGACAGAGAAGGAAGAATTCCTGTTTTGTGTGGAACTTCCAGGTGATGGAGGGTTAAATTAGAAAAACACATTCTAAAAGCGAGGAGGGTNTTTCCCATCAAAAGGATTTTCTTTACACCCACTACCAAAACGAGGTGATGCTTTTATGTGATGCTTTTTATCCCGAACACCACGTTCCTGATGTGGGGGACATTCCGGGGTGTTTTCAGTGCAAAATGGCCATGAGGGGTTTTGTTGGCTGCATTCCTACCAGCTCCCCTCGGGCTCTGCTTCCCCTTGGGCTCTGTCAGGGATGCAGGGATGCCTCTGCCGCCAGGATAGGGGCGAGGGGAGTCCCAGTGCGCAGGGACCCGGCTCAGCCCCCGCTGTGCCCCAGGGACCTGCCCCAGCCCTCAAGCGCCTGCCCCAGCCGTGTCACCAGGGAAGCTCCACACCGCTCCTGATCCCAGCTCCACCAGCAGGAGTTTGGGGCAGCCGTGGCGTTCAGGGTCCTTTTCCCGGCGTTCCCCCTTCCCGGGCTGCTGTCCCGGGGCACACTCATTGGATTTCACTCCCGGTGCACAAAGATCCCAGTGCAGGGTCCTGGTGTGTGAGCAGAGGCCGCCGGGGCTGGTGCTGCATCTGTCACCTGAACCCCTGCGAACCACTCCGCTCGTGCCACATCCCCAAATCCCGGTTTACAGAGCCAGTCTAGCGCAAACAGGGCCAGTCCCTCTCTGCCCTTTGCCTTACTCTGTCTGGTTGGTCCCCAAAGCAGCACTGAGGCCTCAGTGAGATCCCGAGCTGCCCCAAGGGCTTGCAGGGAATCATCCCTCCAGCACCAGGAACAGCCTCTCCCTTCCCAGCGGGAAGCAGGGACACCACGCTCTCCCCATCCACCCATGCATCCATCCAACCATCCATCCATCGGCCCCGACACGGCAAGGGCACCTCTGTGTCCGGGGAGGATGGAGATTTCTGCAGCTCCTTCCTGGGATGTGAGCCCCAGAAAAGAAGGGACCTGCTCCAGAAGGGATGGAAAACTCCAGGTGACAGAACAAAATGAAATGAAATGAAATTAAATTAAATTAAATATAACTATCAGCCTTCAGATGAGGAAGACTGGAGAAGGAAGAGAGGGGCTCAGACCCGGCTCGGCAGTCCACTGGTACCACTGGTGACGCTGGTGGGCACCGGGGGCTGTGCTGGGGCCCGACCCCCGGGACAGAGCTGTGTCCCTCTCCGGGGTGCCCTGAGGGGCAGCGGTGTCCCCACCCGTGAGGCAGCCCCTGTGCTGCTCCCACAGGGATGTAGAAAGGCTTCTTTTTTGTTTTTTGGAGCAGGGGAGGGGAAAAGAGGTGCCGGGGAAAAGGATGGAGGTGCCAGGGATTCGCCCGAACGGCGGGAAGATTGCAGCTGAACGGAATTGGTGGGAAGGGGAGGTTTGGATGGCAGCGCACGGAGATTCGGGACCCGTTTAACTCCTGACCTTGCCCGGCTCTCAGAGTTTCAGCGGCGAGCACAAACTTTAAAACGCAAAGCTGTGCTCGCCCTTATCTCTTATCTTTTGTTTTTAACAATCACCACAGAGCTGCAGGTGCCTTGCCTCCAAAAAGATCCGAAGAGATAAGGGAAAAGATGGGCTTTGAGAAGGGAAAGGTCCAGTCTGGAGGGTGTGGGACAGCCCAGCTCCCCAAAACGGGCCTCAGCAAAACGGGGGAGCAATCACCGGGAGCAGCCGGGTAACCGCTGCCCGGTCTGGAGGGAGGTGCGGGTGCCGCTCGCCGAACGCACCGAGTTCAATCAGTCGGTGGGGAAGGCGCAGCTCCGAGGGTACCCCCGCACGGCCCGGGTGCGCACCCAGCGCATCTCCCGCGCACAGGCTCCGCCCGCCCCGTCGCGGCGGTGCCCGGCCCGGGGAGCCGGGGGCAGCTTTGGCCGCCGGGTCTGGCTGCTCCCCGGCCTCTCAGCCCGGCAGAGACCCCGCTGAGCCCCC
>VZRO01004102.1:185449-244990 GCA_013397915.1 Daphoenositta chrysoptera | reverse complement strand
CGGCCGTGCCCGAGGGAAACTTACCAACGTGAATAAATGTCTGAAGGGGACGGGGGAGTGCCAAGAGGATGTTTCCAGGCTCTTCCTGGAAATTCCACCTTAACATGAGGGAGAACGTCTTTACTGTGCGGGTGACAGAGCACTGGAACGGGTTGTCCAGAGAGGCTGTGGAGCCTCCCTCACTGGAGATACTCAAGAACCGTCTGGACACGATCCTGTGCCCTGTGCTCTGGGACAGCCCTGCCTGAGCAGGGAGGTTGGGACAGATGACCCACTTCTGGTCCCTTCTGACCTGACCGATTCTGTGAGGGTGTGAGGGCTCTGGGGGTGTTTGGGCTTGGGGATTCCCATCTCTCAACACTTCTGCCTCTGCAGGGCATTGTGCCAGCCAGCCAGTGGCTGGGAGCTAGGCAGTGGGATGTGCGTGTTCACCACCCCCACACTCCCTGGGGAACCAGAAAAGTCCCAGATCCCCAGGAACTGTGAGTATTGGGCACCTTGGAAAGCATGGAGTGCTGGTCCCAGCTACACCATAACCTGGTGCATAGCCTGAGAGCAAGCACTCCTTTTTCTTGGGGGTACTGTCCAAATGTCATTGCCTAAGGCAGCTTCTTATTCACTTAATTCAAGATTTTTCCTGCTTAAGAATTCGAGAGCTAGATGGAAGAAGATAAGGATAGCTCACCTGTAGTCCAGACAGCATTCTTCATAAGTGCCTCTGGAAACCAAGCCACATCAAAAACAGCAGTTTGTTCAGCTCTGAAGGATATTTAAGAACAACATAATCCACAGCAAGCAGCTGTAGATGAAAACAAACCTGGGTTTCTAAATTTGGAGTCTGTTTCCTAGCACCTGATTCAAAGAATTTACTTGCCTTCCCCCACCTCCTGCTGTTAAACAGTCTCATCTTAACTAATTTTGACTTAATTTCATTATCTCTGTGGACAATACTTTCCCAAATGTCATCTGCATCTCAGCAATAGATCTCATCTGAAGTAAATTAGTCACTGCATGCAACAGGAAGAAGACCTGGTATTAGTGTGGATGCAAACAGTGCCCAGATGTGCCTGCTGTTACTGCTGTCTTGGGAGGGGAGACCTCAGGCTTGAAGTCCGTTCAGTCCTGCATGTTTCATGAGAATGTCAGTGGGAATCCCCTGGAAATAGGAGAGAGCAGGGGCTCGATTTGTAGAGGCATTATGAGGCCTAAATATTTTTGCAAAGTGCATGGGCAGGTAAATTAGAGAGCCATAGGAAGGATCTTAAGGTAATAGAGATGAGGCAAGCTTAAGGTACCAGAAAAACCCAAGGTGTGATTTTGACAGTTTCGACAGGACAAGTACTAGTTCCACAGTATTATTTATGTAGCAACTTCGGGGTAGTTGTGTTTTGTAAGTCTGTATGCCCTTGCACGATAGAAGGCTTAAGATGAGATTTTACATCAAAGTCACACAAAATTAGGCTTTATTTTGAACTGCCTTAATTCTATTAAAACCTGAAACTAATGTAGAGTGCAGTTATGGCACAATATAAACAATATATTGTACAAATGATGCTTTTTCTATTAGAAATCTTGAATTTCTTGAATTCCTTGAGTTCTTGAATTCTGGAGTTCTTAAATGCCTTGCCTTTTTGGCTGCTTTTGTGACTATCAACACTGGACTTGCAGGGCAATTTCAATTCCTAGTCTGCAAATTGCTCTGTGTCCTGTTGGTTTTATTTAAAAGTCTGCCTTGTGGGTGATGGTGTTATTGGAAACAGGGGATTATGATTTCTTAATGCAATTACACTGGAGCTGAAGCAAAGCCACAAAGGAGAATGAACTTTTATTCAAACATCTGTCAGCTGTGACATAGACCAGGAGAGAAAAAATTAAGATTGAATTATTTTGCTCTGATGTTTTGTTACCAGTGCATTCTTGAATTGCATTTAAAAAAGGATCTGGACAACAGGATGATGAAGGCACATCTCTTTTCCCTTCCGTCCCCCTGTGAATGAGTTTAGGAAGGAACTTTTAATTTCAAGATTTTCTTCCATTAGGGGATCACATTTTAGCTGCTCCATTTTTTTTGTTCTTTCAGAGTACTTTGTTCTTGAGTCTTCTGCTGTTTTCTTTCTGATAATACCAAACCAACATTTATCCACATGTGGTGTCCTCATAATTCCAAAATATTTCTGAGCATTGGGATCCAGTGATCTCTAAGATCACTAGTGGTGAGCAGTGGGAGGATTCAACATCAAGGTAAACTAATACCAAACACATTCAGGAGTTGGCAGTGAAATGACATTTTATAACAAAGCCTTCATTCAGACTAACTAACTGGAAGCTTCAAATCTGGCAGGACAAGTCTGTATAAAGGATGGAGGAAGCAGAATAAATAAAAAGCAGGATTAAAAAAAGCCTATTGTGTTTCGTCCCAAATTAAAAAGCATTTCACCCCTTTTTCTAGAAAGCAGCCAGCTCCAGCATCTCAGAGTGTTGACCTGGTATATCAGTTCCATACTGCTTATTTACATTCAACTTAAATCCAAGTTAAAAACAGAAGTTAAGAGATGGTTTTTCTGCTGACATGTGGCTGATAGTGCTTTACTGCCATCAGTGGTGGTTGCAAGTGGCTCCTTAGAGTTTGCCTCCAAGGAGTTTGCCTCCTTGTTCTTTTATGCTGACTTCTTATTCCCCAGATTTGGAGGTGTTTCACTCTCTAAGGATCGTGTATTCCATTACTTAAAACTTAGCTGTGGAAAAGGAATCCTCAGCTCAATAGGCTGTCTCCTCCCATGCCGTATGTCTTTATCAGGCCAAATTTTTCTTTTTGCCATTGATTTACCTTTCTGAAGATGATCTGATGGCTTACAAGCAAAAGGTCCTTTGGGACCCAAGGTCTGTGTGGTCCCTCACTCATCTTTAACAGAGGGCTGGCATGAATTGCTGTGACTGACTCAATGTGAAGTGGTCCTTCCTTTGCAACTCAGGCTGCTGGAGTATAAAGTTGGTCCAGGAAGAGAGTATCCTTATTGCTTACAGGAAGTGGGGCTCATCTCTGCCCCTGCAGGGCATTGATCAAGTCACTAATAGCAGACAGGCGACATGAAACCCCTTTCCAAGGTAGAAGCAGAAGAGCGGGCTGTGCTGTTTGAGATGCAGGTCAGTCTCTTTTTGACAGTTATTTGTAAAGTAAATAATTGTGTGAAGACTGTACGTAACTCATTTATATCAAATAAAAGTTGCCCAGGCATCATAATGATGGTGTTTATTAACAATGAGTTTTGGGTTGTTTTTTTTTTTGCACATGGATGTTGCTTTTTAAACAGAGTTGGTTTTGAATAGCAAGTGTGTACAAATTAGGCAAAGCTTCCTGTGCCGTCGGATGAGCAAGAACCATTTCATATTTTCTATTATTAGACCCTGTTTTCAGTTATTTGTATGTTTTCTTAACTTTAGGCATTTGCCTTGAAATCTTCTATGTCTTATCTACTACTGACAAAAACAAGAAATAAGAATTTTGTGTTCAGTCAGAGATGAACAGTTGTCCCACTGCTCCCATGAACTGCAAGGCTTCAAGCACATTCTTGATACTGTTGAAGAGCACATGCAAGGAAGACTCCCTACACTGATGGGAAAGCACCTTTCATTGTACAGCTCTGCCTGCACATTACTTGTCTCCAGTAATTGCTTTTCTGAGCATAACATCAATATCCTTTGCAGGGTATCCTTTGCAGAGGTTGAAGAACAAAGAGTACCCTGGCACTTCAGGGTGCCCAGAGAAGGAATGAAACTTGAGTGGCGAACTGCAGAAAGATACAATCTTGTGGCTAAATTTGTTAAATACTGACTTGTAGAACCAGATTTTATCCCTCTCTCTTCCCTGCACTGCCTGAAGGTTGCGGAATAAATGACTTAAACCACTTCTGACAGGCTGTGTCACCGAAGAGATCATGATTTTTGTTAGTCTAACCAAAAATCTTGAGGTCTGATTGGCAAAAGTACTTAGTACTCACAATTTTTATCAATAAGGATTTTACTTTGAATATAGAAAAATGCTACAAATCCTAAATATTCTGAAAATCAAGCTTTGAATGTCTTAAATGAGACACTTAAAATTGGTGGTCTCTGATGATTTTTAATCATCATGTGCTCTACTTCATCAGGGTGCCAACTTAATGCTAAGTAAGTCTTTCCTTCCTATAATGACGTATTTTAAATAGGGACTAAAAGCCTATTGAATTACGCAGAGTACTATAAAAGGTATAAAAAAGGTGCTGTAACTGCCATCTGTATGTAAGACATATTTAAACTTATTTTCCTTAGTTCAGATTGAAAAGGTACACTGATGCTAACAATCCTGTTTCTTGTATTACTGAAACACCCAAGTACCTAGAGAGGTTTTGTATGCCATGTACTTCTAATGTTTATTGCTGAAGACATCATAGGACAATTAACTAAAATTGAAGGAGATCCTACTTTGCTTAACAAAATGTGCACTAATGAACGTGTTCTCTTTCAGGAAGTTGCAAAGAGGTGAAACAATATGTTAACCAAGAAAAAAATGTGTTTTATATAAAAAATCACTCAGCCTCCCCTCATAAATAACTGATCTTCTCTTTTTTTATTGAAGAAGAAGAGTATGATGAACCTCCACAATGTAAGGCGGGCCAAGACATTGTGCTGCAGTCACCTGTGGACTGGGTGCTTTTGGATGGCCGAGAAAGTTCTGATGACCATGGAATTGTGCACTATGAGTGGACACTGCTGCAGGGCGACTCCTCCGTTGAAATGCAGGTACATGTGCAGTCCCCCTCGTGGCCAGACTGTTGTGTTCAAGTTTTAAATGTGCAGCTAAAAATATTAAATATATTCCAATCTATCTGCCAGGCACCAAAATTAGGATGCCCGAACAACTTGAACATTTATTTCATACAAATGTAGAGCAGTCCTGGTTGGAAGGGACCTCAAAAGATTGTCTGATCCAATCGTTTGTGGGACAAGGAGCCTCCATGAGATTATTTTGTCTGTCCAATCACGCCTTGAAGACCTCAAGTGAAGGAGACTACACCGTGTCCCTGGGGAGTTTGTACCAGTGATTATTTCTAGTGGTTTCCACTAGAAATGCCACATTATTACACATGCCATCTATCCTGGATGGCATGGGACAGCCAGCAGCAAACAATTAGATGATAATACTCTACTGTATTTGAGCTCTGCTTTGTTTGTACTCACTGTGCTTGGTTTTCAGCTTCTGTCACTCAGCTAGTAATTCACTTACTAAAAATAACAAGGGATTTTCACCAACAGTCTTCTGTCAGTGCTTATGGAGAAAGTACAAAGAAATGTGTAATGTAGACCTTATGAGATTTTTTTTTTTACGTTTTCTGCTGCACTTTGGTTTCAATTTAAAATTACCATCAAGAGTGGGATTCTTCATCTTAGCCTTCTTAGTGGATGCCCTAAGATCAGCAGAAAAAGAAAGGAAAAATGTCTCAAATCCAGAGGCTCTACTCAGTCTGTTCACAGCCCACAGTATCCAGGGCACACTGGGAACTCCAACTAGAGCAGGAAGGATATGTAAAGGTGAGAGAGTGTGAACCAAAATAAAACTTTAAGAATAGTTGCTAGATATCATCTGGATAAAATGAACACTTTATTATCAAAGACTTGTTACTCTAACCCCCTTGCAGCATTATTTTCTTTAAAGAGTAATTAAATACTTTAAAAATTGATCTGTGATTTAGTGACATAGAATAAGACAAAAATTAAAAATCTAATTTAAAAAATTTAAAGTTCATACTTTTCATATTACTCAAAATCACTCTATAAAATAGAGACAAGTCTTATATCCATTTAAACTTGCAAAATTCACATTAACCTTGGTGGCTTCTTTGTATTTGTTAACAGAAAATGAATTTGACACACATTTATGCTTCAATAAATACTTTTCCATTGTGTTCAAATGAGCTGGGATTTCTCCTACAGATACATACCCTGGTGATTAGCCATGATAATTTAAATTTTAGGGTTGAATTAATAGCTGTGATATTTTTTCATGCATTCTTTAGTTGATGTCTTTAGTGCTTTGGTTACTGCCCTGAAGTTACTGGATTTCATGTCATTTATTCTTTGAGAATAATGTATGAATCCATAGCTACAAGGGAGAATGGAAGTGTGTTTAAGTAAGATAAAAGGCAGCTGTTGCATTGCTATTATGTACCAAAGAATAAATAGAAAGCAGAGGAGGGGGAAGTGCTTCTATAAAGAGATCTTATCATATTGTAGAAGGAAGCCTTTTTTTTTTTCTGTTGTGACTGATTATTGCTTTTTAGATAGTTTGCTTCTCTGATTGCTGCCCCCACGCTGTAGCTGCACAGCTCCTGGACACTTAAGGACAGTAACAGAGTAATGGGTTGGGGTTTTTTTTAATGCTGATTATCTATATTGAGCCAAAGTTTCTGTGAAAGCACATACAGGCCAGCATTCTTCAGGGCAGCAGGAAGATAAAAAGGAAAGCACAGAGGTCACTGGGAGAAGTGGTGGCGTATTCAGAAGTCAGTGACATTTCCCTGGCTCTGCCCTGGGAAGAGACTTGGACTCCATGGCTCATGAGTTTTAAATAACACATTTCCTGTGCCAGCAATCGCAGTGAACAAGAGCAGGTGTTTTTTAGAGGATAATAATTTCTTTAATACAGTAAAGAATAAAATCGAAGGGGTCATATGCTCCATCAGGAGGATCAACAGTCTGATCAGGTAACTGAGTGCATTCATGTAAATAGAAAAGGGAAGAAATTTCAGTTAGGAAATTTTCTCACTGAGAGAAAAAAGGTGTTTATCAATACACTCTTCTATAATGGTAGGCCCAGGACTCTATGACCATGTTAATCAAAAATTCCAGTTCTCTTTCAGACATGAAAAGTCATTTCGGTGGATCCATATATATTGTCTACAGACTAACTTGATAGAGAGCAAAAGGCCATTATTTTACTGCCTATGCTCTAAAATGACATTTCTAATTACTTAAAAATTGAGTTAAATGTATGTGTCCATTTGTTCTCCAGTGCTGAGATCCACGGATGCAAAAAAAAAAAAAAGAGATCAAATGTTACATGCTGAAATACGTGCTTGAATAGGCTGGCTAGACCTCAGAGAAGTATTTAATTTGCATGATGAGCTCCCTATTCCTAGATTATGGATGGACCCATTGTGCCAATATGTTTTTTTTACTGTGTGTCTTTA
The DNA here is from genome assembly GCA_013397915.1 of Daphoenositta chrysoptera. Taxonomy (NCBI): domain Eukaryota; kingdom Metazoa; phylum Chordata; class Aves; order Passeriformes; genus Daphoenositta; species Daphoenositta chrysoptera. Next base: position 237,764 of record VZRO01004102.1, on the reverse strand, counting down.
CTCAGGTACCACAACCAGGAACACTGAAACTGTCCCACATTCAGGAAGGCGGGTATGTTTTCCAGCTAGTGGTGACAGACACTGCAGGTCAGCGGAGCTCTGACAACGTCTCTGTGACCGTTCTGCCCATGGTTCATTCTGCAGCAGGTGAGAAAATGATGGGAGCTCTTGCCTCTGTGACAACCAGGGTACGGTATTCAGAGCAGAGCAAGAGTCTTGATAAGAACTAAAATGTTATTCTCCATTTCCAGTCTTTTATTTTGCCCTCGTTCATTATATAATGACATCTTTTTCAGCTTTGAATCACTCTTTCAAAGTGAGGAAACAAGCAAGCATCACCTGCTTGTTAGAGCAGTAATACTTCCAGGCACTGAGTATTTGTCCTTAAATTGCTAATAAGCATGCCGGGTTGGAAAAGTGAAATACTGCCACAGGTATCAGGTACATTGTAACAGTCAGATGGTGTGGGCAAAGTAACAGGGCTTGTGCTATATGGAAGACCCAGTTAAAATTACTTAATAGTATGTTTGAGGCAGACTAGTAATAATACTGACCTACATCTGTAGTTCAAAAGTTGGCATGCCTTTTTGTTTTAATGCATTTAAGTTTTTCTGTCTCATGGTTGTTATTGAAGCCTTATGCTACTGGGGAAACTGAAACTGGAACTGACCCATCATTTTTAAACTCTGAGCTTCAGAAACGTGTAAAAGGCATAAAAGGTAGAAAGTAAGTTAGATTTCAGTGGCTGTCAGTCCTGATCTTAAGTGTAATAACTTCTAATTACATTGTAATTAACAAGTTGCTAGTGCAGATCTACTGCTCTGGCTCAAAGTAAAACTTAAATGGCATTATCACCATGTTCAGCAGAACCAGTGAAAATCTTGCTCTGCGCCAGCACAATATCTGTGTGAGAGGGTAGTCCCTGTAGCAATAAGCTGGTATTACAAAAAAATCTGCTTAATAATGCCTGTGTTCCAGTAATGGATGATAGACTTGTGTTCATTAATGTTTAATTCAGCTAAAGCAGCCAGAGAGGTTTGCTGGTTTGTTTATTTGCTGCTGTGGGTATCTGGGGTATCTTTTGTATGAAGCACATAGGGGATTTGCTGTCTTTTTTGTTTTTCTAATTCCCCAGCTACGTTAGCAATTCAAGTGCTACTGCTATAGTTAAACCAGTCCCTGGTGCTTTAATACATGCAAGATCCTATTGGTGCTGTTATTAGTGCTGAAGCTCAGGAGATGCATTTTCAGATTTTAGGGGTTTTAAACAGTTGTCTGCATTCCTGGCATCCTTCCCTTAGTGTGGTGATGCGTTTGGTACACAGCAGGATAACAACCAAAGGCTGTGACTCCCTTATGCAAATCGATTTGCTCTTATGACACTAATCAAGCACTGAACTTGATAGTGCTTTACAAAGTGATGAACTACACTGCTGTTGGAAAGACAAAAGCACAGATGTAAACACTTGATAATTACAGGATCAGAATGGGTTTCAGGAAGGCTTTGAGTATGCAAAATGGAACATCCAGGGATACTCTCCATTTCCAGGGGAATCAGAATGTTAAAGCATGCAGCAGACAGTTCTTTCTGGTGAAAGTCTTTTGTGAGAACATGACCTAGTCCTATTCTGGTCTGTACTGTATTGAAGTCACTGGATTGCTGATGTCGATAAATGATGAGCATTCTTTAGCTATTTTAATTAGGTTGCAGAAAACATGCCATAAAAGATCCCATATAGTCCATATGTGTTCATGTAAAACAACATATTGTCAGAAATACAGAATGGATATGTAGTAGGAATTACGTGTTGGAGGTATGCAGTTACAGCCACAGAGATTTCATTTATTTATTTTCAGGACTGTTCTGCATCTTTTAAGCCTAGGAACATGTCCTTTCAGCTTAGGCTAGCAGAATTCAAAGCACTGTAAGGGTGCTGCACAAGGTGTAGGGTGCAACAGCCTCCAGGCTGAGTATTCCTGTAGTAAAGAGATTGCCAGGCAAGTGAGGAAGGTGCCAGGAACAGCTATTGCCTCCATTTGCTTCTGTGTCAAAATGATGTCACACAGCTGAGTCTGGATTTTCTGGCTTTGTTCATGGTGCTTCTTGACATAGCGTGGTTTTGCTTTTTCCTCAGTGCTGCAGATTTTAGTCACTGACTCAGTATTTACTACTTGGATTTCTCTTTTGGTAATTTGGGAATTGTTTCTCAACAGCCTGTGCTGGGGTTTGCTCTCGCTACCAGTTTATCTGCGATGATGGCTGCTGCATTGACATCACGTTTGCGTGTGATGGTGTGAGACAGTGTCCTGATGGATCAGACGAGACCTTCTGCCAGAATCGTAAGTGTGCCAGGGCACAGTGGCACAGTAGATTGTGAAAGTAAACCACAGCCTCAATGACAAAAGGGGGATGATGCTCTTTCTGTGGGCTCTTTCCCTGTGAGCAAGCAGTTCCTGTGAGTAAGCAGAACTAGCACCAGGGATTAATATCCACATATGGCAGGTGCTCAGTAATTTTCTTCAAAGCATATTAAAACTGTCAAGTGTCAAACTGTAAGTGACAGGTTTTGTGTTCAGCAGTTAAAAGATTGATTTTTTCACTTGCATGATGATTCTGGAAACAAGAACCATGGTGTCTATCTGAAAGGGTGTCTCAGAAGTACCCTTTGCAGTGCTGTTACACACCTTGCACTAATCTAAAACACTGTGGGCATGCAGGGGAACCAGTTGATTCACCAATATGCTGTTTGCTTTTGTTAGTCATCCCTCAGCATGTGCCCACGCTCAGCTAAGTGAACAAAAACCATCAGATGGTGAATGGGCACAATGGCTAACCACTCGTTGTATTTTAGTTGCTGGAGTTCACTGTAGGGGTCATGAGTGTACTCTTTTGAGCAGTTGCTAGGTAATCTGTGACTCACATTTCATCATATGTGTGAACCTGAGGAAGTTGTTTACTGTGCCTCAAGGCCCACATTGGACAGTCTTCCTTAAGAACACTTCCATTCCCTTCAGTGTTGTACAAAAATTCCTGTTTTTGTTAACAGTCAGCTCGGGTCGGAAGATGGTGACACATGCAGCTCTTGGCACTACCCAGCAGAGGACTGCGGGACTGACCGAAAACACGGAGGAAAACTCTGCAGAGAACACGCTGAAAGCCACTGCCAGAAATCAACCACTTCTCTCAGTGGATGCAGACATGTCTAACCAATCACTTTCTCAGGGACCAAAGAAACAAATCAGTGGATTTGTGCCAGGTAAGAATTGAATCAGTGTCAATAAATCATTTTCCTTAAAGAAAGAAAGTGTCTTGCACCTTAAATTTAATTTAATTGTCTTTTGGTGCCTGGCTAAGAGGAAGAAAATTACAAATGTAAAAAAATACAAAAGAAACCTGTAATAATGAAGTTCTAAGTAGGTTTTGATTTATTATTGTCAAATCTGTTTTTTACTAGGTGCAAAAAGAAAGTTAAAATGTAGGAATGCTACGGAAATAATACACAATAAGTAACAAAATGTGCAGTGAACTAAATACAAATTCTGCCACAGGTTCAGCTGTGCAGGCTGATGTATTAAGGCTCTTGAAATCTGTAGGGGAGTACTTCAGGGGAACATAATAAAGTACTGTTCAACCTGGGTGAGAGGAATTGCTTTTCTCCTGGTGCTAAGTATTACTTCTATTTTTTTTTTTTTTTTCCCTGAACTAATATCTTTACTATCATGGGCATTTTTTTTTCTGAACTCTGTCTCCAGGGCAGGAGAAGTCTTTGATCAGTATAGAAAAGTCTCAGGCTTTGGTAACAAGCTGCCTCAGGTGTCCATGTACAGGTCCCCAGCATTGTTCTGCACAGTAGCTGCAAGCCTGTAGTGAGTCACTGTGTGATGTTACAGGCAGAGCCCCAGCCCTGGCCTTGGTGAAGCTCCAGAAGCTGCAATGAAATTGATGTGTCTTCCAGGGTTCATGCTGATGAATTACAACGATCTGAAATGGCAGTTATATGAAAGCAAAAATGTGAGCACAGAGCCTAAAACCAGTACAAACCCCCCACTTTTATTTCTTCATGGTTTAGACTGATTCATGTGCCCCAAGACACAGCTACTTATAACCAGCCTTATTTTCCAGTTACAAGAGTGCTCAGTGCCCTCTGCTGCCGACTCTGGAAAAGGGCATTGCCCTGGTTGGCACCTGGACGTTCCTTCAGGTGCTTGTACTTCATCTGTGGAAAGCTGGAGGAGTGAAAACTGCAAAGGAAACGCTGTGAACACTCTGCAAAGGGAGTGAAAACAATGTTCTTAAGAATTTGATGGCCTGGTGAATGTGTAGGAACTGACAGCAAAATCCTGTCTCAAATGTTTTCCCTCTTTCCAGAGGTATAGATGACCCCAGTGCTCCTCACTGGAGTGACTAAAATTGTGAAGTCTGCTTCAAACCCTTCTCACTCATGTAGTCCTGAGTGACACCTGATTCGGGGCCACCCAAACTAAGCATCGAACTTCCGAAGGGCTTTGCAGGCTCCAGTGGAAAGTCAGCTGCTAAGTCGGTCTCAAAAATCATTTGGCTTGTGAATCCAGGTGTAAAACCAGAACTGAGGTCACCACCTTCAGCAACTGATAATCAGGGGTTATAATTGGAAGTACAATGTAAAAGCACTTTTGCATAATCATTTTCTGTTTACCCATTGCACGGTAACTTAACTTGCGCCAGTTTTGGTCTAAAGGTAGTGTTCTGCACAGCAGTAGACAAGCAAAGAAAAAGATTCTTATAAAACTGAAGAAGTGTGATGGGGCTTCAGTGATTAGTGTAGTACCAGTATCTGTTCTAATTTTATAATTGTCAACAGGCAAGATTTAAAGCTGCTTTAATTCTTGTGGGTTTAATATTGCTCTTTCGACAAAGCTCAGTCAAAATTTAATTTTAGACACTTAACAATTTCCCTGTGGAATAAAAGGATCCAGTCTTTACTGACCCAGGAGCCCAATACTTTTAATCAAAAAGCAGCAAACAGCTCAGTGAGGTTTGGAATTGCCTATGGATCAATTCCAGTTAGGGTCCATAGGCTGGGACATGAAGGGGTGCTTGGTACATGCTAAGTACATGGGCCCAAAGGGCAGCTGCCAAATAATGCTCTGCCAAAACCCGCTCTGAGCTGCTGTCTTCTCCTGCAGATACTTAAACTTCACAGGAGTCCCATGCTATGTGTTAATGATTCATGGAGGTCCAGAGAGGCTCACTGGCAAGCACCACAGTCTTTTTGGAGTCGAGGAGACAGGCATCTAACCTATTCCTAAAAATCCACCCAGATCCATTAATTAGGCTTCCCTCCACCAACTGCCATCTCAAGGAGGTTATAGACCAAACCTAATAATTATGTGATACAAAGATGGGAGGCACAGAAATGCTGGAGCAGCTCCATGAAGCTCATCTGGAAACATGTCCAGCAGGGCAATAATTGCTAGATGGTAAGCAGTGCTGAGCAGAAGTCATACCAGCAGCCTCAAAAGTTCAGCAATTCCGCTGGCAGAAATCCTGTTCTGGGAGGAACTGTCTGCTGCTGATGATGCCAAGGTAGAACCTCTGCCTCTGAGTCACTGTAAAGGTCTTTGTTGGACCAAGGCAATCATGTTCTTGTTGGCCTGCAGCTGACATAACAAACATCCAGGCTTCTTATATACTACTTTACATAAATTTTGAAAATAAGCTTTAGTGGTTTCAGTGTCACTATGGTGAAAAGCTGTCTACTTAAGATACATATTAGGGGATATGGGTTTACAGTGGAAGCTCAGGTTCCAGCTTTTTACTTGCGAGTGTTCCATTCAGGGCTACATTTTTCTTAATTCTCAGCTGACAGTTTCAGATCATCATGGAAATACAGTCCAGGAAGTAAAATGTGATGCCCTGAAATCCAGTGACTTCAAGTCAGAGTAAGTGAAGGTTTTACCTACTGGAGACAGCATATGGCACATTCCAGCTGGCTGCTAGACTTGATGCTTGATACAGGAGCTTTCAGTTGATTTTTAAAGAAGATAAGTTTTTCCCAAGACGTTGCAGGACTGGGGAGTTGCTTTGTTTTCTTTTTTGCATTTGTTTTTTGTAAGTGGCGGCTGAAGTACCGGTAAAGGCACGTCCCTTCTGCTATGTACCTCTCCATAAACAGCTTTCATCTCTGAGAATTCAATAAAGGGTCTAATAAAGGGAACTCCTCATCGAGTACCACCATATTTATCTTTTCTCCTTTTCTCCCAAGGAGCTGGGCTAAGTTGTAATGTTTTGGACTGTGAGATACTTCCTGGTAGCAGATATATGAGCTTTCTGCCTATGAGGGTGATACTAGGGGAACTTTTTTCCAGAATCCATTTTCTCTTAATAGTTTCTCTGTTCCAAATTTCCTTTAACCTTACTTACAGTAGTCCTTCATGCTTTGCTCTGACCTGATACAAACTTTTTAAGGATTTACAGTAAAGTATTAAAATATTCAAGTCCAAGTTAAGGACTGTTTCAAACTTCTGCCTGACCTAACAGGGGATCTATTCACAGTAAAGAGGAAAAAACCTCAACCAACCAACAAAAAAACCTCCCAAAATCACTGATTGTTGACAGTGGCTAAATCTTGTTCTGCACTCCTACCTTTTCAATGGGATTCCTCTACAGCAGGGCAAGTCCAGGGGAACACCAAGTCCAACTTCGAGATAAACCCCTCGCTCAGGGCACTGAGTCTTCTGCAACAGACTCATGGTTTACTTTTGCCCAAGCTGAAAGGCCAAACATTTTCTTTCAAAGTTGGGAGTGGGTGGAGGAAGAGGCATTTGATGTCAGTAAAGGAGTGCTTTCTCTCTCTGCAGACATGTCTCCATGGTAAAGTAACCCAGACTGCATCTCCTACAAAGGCCAGCGCAGCATTTCTGCATGGCTGCCTCCAAATAGCCTCAGTGTCCTTCTCCAGGGAAGTTCTTAAGCCCAGCTGCACATTCTGGCACTGCTGCACTTGCAGATGACTCTAGAAAACACACAGTAGCAGCACCGCACTCTGCAGTGAGCACTGGGCTGGTTTCTAAGCAGCAGTGGCCAGTAGCAAACACAGTCATGCAGACGGGTTGAATTCATGAGCAGTCTGAAGATTTGCACTTCCCAGCACAGCCAACCCAAGTGTATAAATCACCATAACAGCTTTGCATTCCCCTGGCACAGGGTCTCTGCCTCTCCCAGGCTGCTCGTGCCAGCAGTTGTGCCGTGCTGTTCAGGGCTGGGATTACAACATTTGACTGAGTGCCCAAACCTTAGTCATGTTTTTACTGCAGTGGCACCCGCAGCAGTAGCTGTAACCTAGATCTGTAATTTAGGGTAATTGGAAGGGCTGTAAATTGCAATTTCCTCGGAACAGACTAGAAAATCAAGAGAAAGTGAAAACCAAATTAAACCCATGTAATATGCTTTATGCCAGGCTCCTAAACTTCTTTGGGGAAATTGCTCTTTGTGTTCTAGAGATAACAGATAAGATATTGAGCAGCATTGACTCGGATAGTCTCTCCAGTCATGTAAGAACAGCCACAAGTCCTAATAAAACCCTACAAGCTTTATTGAAGGGATTTTATTCTTCTACCCTTGCAAAAATTTCCCACTAAACTACTCTCCATGCTTGCCAAATGTCTTTACAAGCAGTTGACTTAAATATTGCCTTTACTTAAATGGCAGGGAAACAAATTTCTAAACAGGCATTTAGATGCAGGCTGGAGCAGCTCTTAAAAAGAGCTGATGTCTTTTGGGTATTTCCAAAATAAAGACAAGCATTTGTTTAATTCAGGAAAAGCAGAAGCAGAAAACAGCTGCTGGTTTTGTGTCAGTTACATTCAGGTGGTGTTGCACAGCTCTGGTACCATACAGGTATTTTAAAGACAGTACATTTACTCCTAGGATTTTTTCAAGCTCACTTTACATGCCAGGACAACATCAGGAGCCCAACGAAGAGAAGGCCACGGCCTGTTTCTGCAGCCTTCCCTGCAGGTGGAGGTAGTGTTCATGCGCCCCCAGCCAAAATGGCAGGGCAATAGAGCCAGAGCCTGGGAGGCAGTGTTCTGCCTTAGAGTGGGGACATTAGCATCGACCTCATGACAGTACCGATGAAACAATTTAAGCTTTAATTAGCAGTTGTGTGCATTTGCTGCTGCCACTGCCAGGGACACCTTCTGTGGCTCTTCAGAGCTGGTGGTGGTGTGTGGGCCTTACACATAGTGCACGTTCCAAGCTAATTGACTTAAACACTTCCTTAACACCCACCACAATATGTAATTCCAATTACAACATTTCACATTCATATTCTACAGATCTTGTAGCATAGTGTGTTTCTGCTAGCTCTGTCACAGTTCTGAAGGCTGCCAGTGAATTCATCACAGCACAGTCAAAATGCCCTTGCTTTTGGTTGAGATGCATTGTGGTTTGGGATGCGAAATTGAATTTACATTTTAGCTTTAGTTTCACATTATTTCAAAAACTCAAGTTACACAGTTAAAGTCAGAAGTTCTTAAACTGTTCTTTTGTTTGTTCTTTTTCTCCTAAGTTTAAGCGCTTCATATTATTTAATTCTAGTGTCCTGTGGATAAGACTTCCTGAGTCACTGAACTGTAGTGTTCATTTATCTTGCTTGATTTTGTGCAGATAACAGTTCCTCAGGGAAAAGAAAAGATGATAAAAATGGGGATGGCATAATGGTGCCAAAGAGAGAACAGGTTGGAGGTGGTCGTCCAGTCCCAGAAACAGGTAAGACCTACCATGTGAATTCATTTTGAATTACATCAGCTTTTCAGTCAGGTGCTACAGATACAGATAAAATGGTCAAGAATTGAATCATGTACTTACATATTCTGAACTGTCCCTAACATGATGGTACAGTTTAGTTTCATAGCATGAGTTGTTCCAATTACTAACATCTAACATTTTTTAAGAAAAAAAATTTCTTAATATTTTAAGAAAAATTACAGGTTTTCTCTACCTGCATCTCACTGTGTTAAATAAAACATAATTTCTCTTAACCTCATTGTAGGTGCTGTGTTACCCTTAGCCTTAGGCTTGGCAATCACTGCTTTGCTGCTGCTTATGGTTGCGTGCAGACTGCGCTTAGTGAAACAGAAGCTTAAAAAAGCTCGACCCATTACATCTGAGGAGTCCGATTACCTCATCAATGGGATGTATCTCTAAAAATTGGATTTGGGTCAGTTGTTTTCTCCCCTTTCTCCTGTGTCCATGAATCTCTGCCTCTATAAAAGGACCAAAATCCTTAGCTAATTTTCAAGTGTAGAAGAAGCCTACAAGATGAAGAACATACTCTTCCCCTTCGGTGATAATATAAAAAGTGGGTAGATGTCCTTGCTCAGAAAATAAGAAATGTTCAGGCTCCAGCGAGTAGCTCCAGTTCATTGGAGCTTCATTCATCAAGACACTGCAGGGTGGGGAGGCCCCAAACTGGATGTGGGGTGTCCTTGCCCTCCCCACAGCAGTTGTGGTCTCAGCCACAGCCAAGCGTGCCCCAGGGCACTGGAGCAGCCACGGCCCTGCAGCCGGGCTGTGCTGGCCAAGGCAGGGGGGGAAGCTTGTGCCACCTTGCTCTTCTCAGTGCTGCCACCACTGTGGGCACCAGGATGCTCCAGCCAACGTGTTCCTTCACCGTCCAGCAGAAACCAGTTGTGTTCTTTCCACCTGATGCACTGGGAGCATTTTCATTAAAAAATGTGTCTTTCTTTGTTGATTAAAAGCAATTGCTATCTAAGCGCCAGCTTTTGCAAAGAAAATGGGGATTTAAGGAAAAAAGCATCTTCTTTTCACTCAGTTTAAACCTCTGTGCTGCTAGCAGAGAGCCATGCTTGCTAAATGCTGGAATGAAAAAATGCAACTCCTCAGTGGATGAGCTTGGACTTCCCAGTGCTCAACAGCGGTCGTCTACTGCTGCCCAAAGAAGCTGTGGATGCCCCATCGCTGGCAGTGTCCAAGGCCAGGCTGGGTGGAGCCCTGAGCAACCTGGTCTAGTGGAAGGTGTCCCCACCCATGGCTGGGGGGCTGGAGCTAAATGATCTTTAAGGTCCTTTCCAACCTGAGCCCTTCTATGATTCCATATACAATCCCAGAGCTGTGTCTCTCCCCTGAGCTCAGGGCTTGTTCAGACTTTTCCATGCCCAGCCTGCCACCCTCCCACAGCGTGAGAATGCAGCACACAGCAGTTTTTACCCGAGATGCTGGAGTGTAGGATTCCTGCTGGTTATCCCATAGCTCCCTGCAAAGCTTGAAAGCTTCGGTGATCTGCCCTCACCCCAAAAAAATTCTCATAGAATTAGAGCAAGTAATTGATATGTGTGAGTGCACTGCAGATGTGTTACCAGTAAAATGTGTACAGTTCATGTTATATATACATATATATATATACACACACACTGTGCTGTCTGTCTTGTTTGGCTGTCCAAGGATGTCACATTCCTCATGGGTCCCAATAAAACCAGAGTCAAATGAGGCATGCATCATTTTGTATGTTGTCTTTTGTACTTCAGTAACTTTGAGTCAGCAAGAATATTGCCATGGTATACAAATAGTTCTTCAAGTTGTTTGTTCTTGATTACTTTATGTAAAATAGCTCTAATAAACCTATTTTATTCTTATATTTATTGTACTGTCTTTAGTTTCCACTACCAGCTAAATTTTGTGCTATAAGACTGCGTCATGAGAACAAACAGAATTAGATTTTTCTTTTCTGTGAAACAGCCTTGTAAGAAGCTGGAACGTGTATGGTGGGGGCAGTTGTTGACATACTTGTTTCGGGGAGCCAGAGAAGGACAGGGCATCTGCCTGTATGACCTGTCTCTTGAGCAGTGCTTGGGCTGAGCAGGACAGCAGTCGCCGAGCCGGCTGTGCCAACCACTGAGGGAATCTGGTTGCCAGTGCTCCTTGCTCAGAGCCCCTGTGCCACCTGAGGCAAAGCCTGGTTGTTTGTACTTCAGGGTTACAGTGGGTCCAGGAGACCATCTGCTGATGCTGCCCATTTCAGGTTTGGGAGTACAGCCTGTCTTCCATCCCAGCTCACGGCAGACATGGCAAGTAGCGCAAGACCCAAAAGACCACATTTTAAATACAGCTTTCTAGGGAAGACTCACTGCCCATTTGGTTGTGGTCTTATTTTCCATTATTAAATTTTGTGTTGGATTTTAATTAAATACCTAAATGTCCTTCACCACCTCACCAAAGCAGCAAGAAAAGTAGTCATTTCTCACTGTGCCCACTGTGCTCCTATTACTGAAACCCATTACCCTGGCACACAGCCAGCAGCAAAACAAAGTTTTGGTTTCGTTCTGCTGGGCAGGACAACAGCGAGATTCGGCATAAAGCACAAGCCAGCCAGTACAGCCGAGGTGCAAGAGGCTGCTCAGCTTTCCAGTCACTTTACCCAAGAGCAGCTTTGTTTCTGTGCTGCTGCTAGTGGAATAAACCTTTGCAGATTTCGCATATGACAGCTGAGAATGAACGCCTCCAAGCAGAGAGCCGCAGACAGCAAGCACAGTACAGGAGTCTGGCTAGTGCTGTGCTAGAGTTGCCACAGTCTTCCCAGGGACTTCTTTCTGGGAGAGGAGACAGTGACAGTTGCTGCCCTGCAGGCCACCAGCCTGAGGCCTGTTATTTCCCAGGTAACAGCAGGCTCCAGGGCTGGAGTGAAATAAATTAGCTTTCGCCTTACCAGAGAGCCTGGGGGCATTGTCAGCTGGGTGGAGAGCAAGACAAAGTTAGCAAAGTCACAGACTGGCTTGGCAGCTCCTGCAATTAACACACACACTGGTCTCAATATCATGTGTTTGCATTTAATAGCTTCCATGCTATTTGATTTAAGTAAGTCATACTGAACTACTGAGCTAGAGCGCACCTGGGAGTAGCAGAAAATACTGTCAACATACTCGGGATGCTTTTCCCCCTCTCCCAGGGAGCTCCCAGCCATTGCCTCCTGCTGACACCACTTCTGCAGCCTCTTCCCAGCCACTCCCAAGGATGGGGCTCTCACTCTAATGTCAAGGGAGTGCTCAGAGCAGGCAGTGGTTCTAGCCCATCTTCATGGCTGCATTGCTAAAACTGCGTGCATGGCCTCTCAGGCAGACCCCAGAGCTGGGGGGCTTTACATAGTCACAGATCACAGAATATTCTGAGTCGAAAGGAACCCACAAGTGTTTATCCTGTAGCAGAAGTGATACCCTCTGTGTGAAAATTGTCACTATTTAAAGACTGTCAGGTCTGTTTTTCATGTCCTAAACACTGAGGTGTGTCTATCCACATATCTGTGAATATGCTCAGTCCACATATTTTTACCAGCATCTTAGACAGGTAAGCAGAGAATATTGACTAGTCTGACTGCATAGCCCTGTGGGTGCTGGTCCTCTGTTTATTATGAGAGGTAATTAAAATTTATTTTGTTAGTGTATTTTAATGTTGATCAAGATTCTTATTTCACTTTGACAGTTTTTTTAAAACTGTTCTACAGCTTGAGGGTACAAATTACTTCAGAGTAGCAAACAATACAATACTTATCTAGGTTTGATCCATATTTAGAAGTAAGGGGATTTTTTTCCCATAATAAGGGTTGCTTGCTATCCACTTTTTCAGGGGATCCTAGCCTGAACATCTCACTGTAATCATTCCATAGCACTGTAGGATAATAGCAGGGGCAGTTCCAAGAGCACATTTGCAAAACAAAAAGGCTGAAATAGGTCAGTGTGATGCTCCATTTGCTCTTCAAATCCTAGATAAAGCATAAGAGTTTCAATCCCAAACTGCACAGAGCCAGTCAGAGGCACGAGCCAATAGCAACGCAAACACGCCACCCCAAAACAAAGGGAGAGCCTTTCTAGTAAGCCCCAACAGAATCCACAGTCATGCATCACTGAGGTCTGTGCTGGCTGTTTTCATGTGCATCAGGAATTGGGATTTTTCAGCTTCTGATGGCAAAAGCTAAAAGAGTAAGAGCAAAGGGAAGGGCTAGAGAAGATTGAGAGAGCGCTGATGGGCATAAAGGCCAGATAGAGGCAATAAACACAGAGTAATTAATATGAAAAAGAGCCCACAACACAATTAGTCTGAGCTGAGTAAGAGAGAAACATGCTGTAAACAGGTAATATTTAAAGGGAGAAAAAGTTGTGTAAAAGTAACTCTGCTATATATTTTTCAAATAATAGTTACTTTAAAATAGTGACAAAGTGAGCTGCACTCTGCACTGGAGCCCTGAAACACAAACAAACAGAGTGGATCAGCACACTTCAAAAACAAGTTTTTAAATATACTTGCTAAAATTTTAATTTTTGCAGTTGTAAGGCTCCTGGCTGACAGTTATAAACCACTCATAAATCAATGAAAAGTGTATTTTGAGCAAGCTGGGAAAAAACAGACAAGGTAGAAAGGTTTGTTGAAGGACTGAGAGCCACATCTTGCTTGGCCAACAGAAATGTATAATCCTGTTCTAAAGATGGCAGAGCAAGACATTTTAACATAGTTCTTAAAACTACCAGATCCTAATGCATTAAAGAGATGCATTTAAGATTTCTATACTCAAACCAAATGACTGGACAACACCTACGTAGAGGGAGCGGGGAACTTGATTGAGTGCAGGACTGGAAAGGACTTGAAAGCAGGCAGTCCAATGGAAGCTTGGGCCTATAGGGAAAGCATCCCTGAAGGCGAATTCCATGCCCAAGAGATGACTATCCTGAGGCTGCTTCTATATCCAGAGGACAGGAGCTTCTCTAGAGCTCTGATCAGAGCCATAGCCTAGGCAGATGCTCTGAATTACCCATTTTCCTAACCAGAGGCCTTTGAGAGTGTCCTCCTAGTCCATAAGGCACCTGCAATAAAAGTTACTGATTTATCTCAGATGCCCCTTCTCCATTATAGCTGCAAAAGGATTTGGCAGAACATAATAAGCAAGAAATGTGATGTGTTCATAGCACAAACACATAAAATGCAAACATAAGCCCAAACATGGCTGAAAAAAGGACTTCAGCTTCTCAGAAGCATTAGGGAGTATTTTCAAGAGTATCTACCAGGTCAGTTGCTCAGAAGCATATGATAAAAATGGCTGGACTACAAAGAAACCCTAGAGAACTGAAGTGAGATCTCAGAGTAACTCCATCAACAGTCTTTATGAAAATAGTCTGTTGTTGCTAAAACAGTTTTGCTAAAAGGCATGGGATTGTCTCAAGTTCTAAGTTTGGTGTGATGAGACCAAGCTATTTTCATTTCTCCTTCCTGAAGCTTTCAGGCAGTTCTCAATGGGCAGCTGAATCTCCTCCATACGTATTTCAGCAACAGCCATGTCCACTCAATTAATAATTTAAAGAAATACGATTTTAGTTCCTGAGCACATCCTGCTGAGCATCTCATTAACACCCTGCCAAGAGCATGAGAGAAGAGTAATAGTCTTTCATAGGAAAGGTCCGAATGCATCAGCTGCATGATGAATTTGTACTGTGTAAAAAACTTCTGCCTGGAACAGAAAGCAGCCCTGTATGTCAAGGATGAAGTGTGGGAGGCAAATAGGCCAGGTAGAGGAAAGTTGACATCACCTCTGCCTGCATAAGTCCAAGTTTAGTCCATGCTTATTTCCTCAGACCTGACTGAGGCACGGAACCCCAAACCTTGCCAGCTGGGGCTCAGAGCACACAAGTGTGTGTTGTTTACAGTACAGGCAAAGTGGGGTTATGGAAACTTAAGAGTGCCTGTGCACTTCCCACAACTGATCTGCAGTTCACAACCTTTCACAATTAAAAGTTGATGGACAAAAACTCAAATAGAGCCAACAGAGGCAAAATGTATGAACCCACAAAACCAACTTAAACTCTGTGCTTGAATCCGTCTATTGTATACCAGAGTGCTTAAACTCTAATTTACCCTTCCTGATCTATGAAGTCTGAACATCCTGAAATGGAAAAGAACCGTTTCAGAGCTCATCATCTCCTGCATCCCCTGTACACATGCCATCTTTGGGGCAACACTTCCCCTCTGAATTTGTTTGGTTCTGCATAATGTGCTTGCGTGACCTCACCATCTGCCTTTTTTCTGAACCAGCACCACCCCTCATTCACTTCAGCAGAATACCTCTTCCACATTGCTTGGGACAGGGTTCAAGGGTTCCATTCAAGTAACTAGAATTATTCATCTTTTGAGCTGCATCCTAGTAGGTTCAAAGTCAGCTAAATAGAACCAAACTTACAAATCATGAGCATGGTTTGCATTACTCATCCTTCGTCTCATGTCCTCCTCCTGTGAACTGCCTTTAAATCAAAAGCACCACAGCCTAGGGCACATTAACGCGTAAAAGGAAGAAAACACTGCTACAGTAGGAATGGGTTATCACCCTTCTTCCTGGCAGGAAGGAGAGTACTAGTTCAGAATTTTCCTCTGAGTATTTTATTTTACCTCTTTGTGCCGATGGCTAGTTCCACAGTCCCTCCACACTCAAAAATCCTGGAGCTTGTCACCCTGTCACAAAAACACTGCACATGTGGAGAGAATTGCTGCCAGCTGGAAGCTCCAGAGCCTACCACGTTGAGCCCCCCTGGCTCCAGGCATTATTGCCTGTTTAAAACTTGATGACTACAAAACATTTCAGGAATCATCCAGGTGGTTTCATCAGCAGTGCTGGTGCACACGTGCTGTGTGCTGGTTTCCCTCCAGAAAAAATCATGTTACGGGCTCTGTGGCCTCAAGCCAGATGACCAGTCTGAATGGAAAAAGTAAATAAGCAGGTCATTCCTGCTACATGAACAGAAAGTGTCCGTGTGGCACATCAAACTCCTCTGTGGAGAAGCCACAACTGTTGTTGGGTTTTCAAGATACAGGTATTGGCTTTCAAAGTCTTCTACTGCCTGGATCCCAGAAACAACCAGATAAGCAACTCAGCAGTTCAGCCAATCTATTCTCCCACGCTGTTCTGGCTTAGAGGTGATAGTAACAGCCCAGTGAAACATGAGTGCACCTCTTATAAAAAAATAAAACTTTAATTCTTGCAAGTGGCAAACCACACTCACCAAGGTAGCTGGATTCAGTTATGGACAGCAGACAGAACTGTGCACAGAGCCTGTTCACCAAAACACACAGATGTGAACCAAGAGAAATTCCAACCAGCTACCAAAAACTCCACTTACATTCCAAGAAGTATTAACAGGCTTTGTAATTGCTGCAATACATTGACTGAAAATGGATGCATAGTTCTGGTCAGTTAGCAAACCAGTATTTTTATACTTGTTTATTTTTTTGAAATGCGAAATCCTGTTGAAGGTTAAACAACAAAACCAACCACAAAACCAGACAGACACCTAGATACAGCTTCCTCTCAATTTGTTTTATTTGGCAAAGTAGCAATTCAGACAGTTCACACAGCATTTATTCAAGCTCTTCAAGTCTTCTGCATTTCAACTTGTCCTTGTCTCCAAGTTTTCACTTCAGAACCATTGCTCCATCATGGAGGAGTTTCCATTTTTGACTCCTAAATGCTACTCCTGGATACTCCTTTCTGTCCGAGTACCTTGGCTATCATCAACCCCTTCAGTGGAATGGGTGCACTACTCCCACCAGCTTTGGTCCCTGAAGCCTTTACACCTCCTGAGGTGGTTCTCCCCGAGGAAGCTATTGGGTCTCAGCTTTAACACCACTTCCAAGTCAGGCTAGCTTATTACACTGTGTCCAGAGACAGGAATTTGGATACAGTTGAGCTCGTATCTTTCATTTAACTGATTAAATTAGTGAGAAGATGTAAATAAAGCTGAACTCAAACTGAAAGATACAGTGACCAAAAGGTTGAACATTAGCATGCATCAGTTAAGATATTTCACTTCAACACCAAGAACAAGAGTCACAGTTGATTGTGGGTTAGTACAAATTTGTCAGACGCAAGTGGATTTTTCTGGATTGTATTTTCTAGAATACACGCTATATTAATTTCTTTATAAGATTAATCTTGTGCATGTGCTCCCAGGCTGCAGGCAGATCAGGAGGTGGTACATTAACTTCCAAACATCTAAATAAATTAAGTCATATAATATCTTTTACAGAGGAATAAAATGGGGCTGGCCTTCAAAAGGCAGGTTATTTAAAATGTTCCTTTTCCATGTTCAGAGGCCTTTGAATTTTAACCTTTATGATTCCAGGGATTAATTCTATCACGAAATTATTGCTCTTCCACCATAAAAAGTTGTTTTAGTTTTTTTGCAGTGATCATTATGGGTTGTTTTATTCTATAATCCTTCCTATCATTAAAAAAAAAAAAACCAACAAAATAATGATAATACGCTGTTTACTTCAATTCCTGGTTGCTCAAATAGGAGCAAAATGACTGAAGACACACTTCCCCCCTTTACCAAAGCAGCCCATCTTACTGTACTACTTCGCAATTTTCTGTTGACATTTTACAGTACCAAAACAGAAAACTTAGGGCAAAAAAAAGGTTTATAGCCTTCCAACTATTCTTCCATATGAAAACTGAACAAGTGCATCTATCTGTATTTAGGAGTCCAGGATTCTTTCTGCATGCATGTGTTCCTTTTACAGCAATTTAGAATTCACTTTCTAAAAGGCCAGAATTTTTCCTGGGTGCCCACAGTTATAAAAATAAGAATGTTAATACAGCAAATGGCTTTGCCCAAAGCAACTTTCTTTTAAAACCAAAGGCGATTTTGGTTTTTTATAAAGAACCTAGCAATCCAAATCTCAGACTACACACACATCCTAATCTTCTACACAAGCACACAACCCTCTTTTGCTTTTAACTTTATTTGGCAAAGCACTTTTTTCATTATTTTTTTTCGTGAAGGTGAAATAAATTATTTGGTGACTGAACACACCTCACGTCACATTTACAGAGTTAGATCCATGTGTATCACACCAGCACTGAGCTATGAACCAAAACAGAATTTCAAGATTCCATTAATCAATTTTAGAAGAAAAGGGAAAACCATGTCTGTTATGTCCAGCTTGAACAGCAATGTTTGATAAGAGCGGCCACCCACCTCTGATGTTTTGAAATTTAATATATACAAATGCCTGGTTTTAAGGTAAAAAAGCAGCTGATTGTATCTACTACATGCTAGTCTATGACACCATGTCAAAAGCTTAGAAAGGAAGTTCATCTCCTTTTAGTAGCATCTAGCAGACATTGGAACACAGAAAACCTGGTATTACCTACGTAGTGTCGTAAGGTGCACAGAAGCAGTTTTACCAAAGGACACAGGAGCCAAGAGAAGTGAGTGTTCAAGTTCCCCCATCAAAATTAGAGTTCACAAGCTATAGGTCTTTATCTGCAGTTTTGCAGAAATTCACTTTGAACAGATGAAAGTGAAATAAAGGCATGTTAAATAAAACAGTGCCCACATAAAACTTTCCGCCATTTCTTTATCAGATTTGCCTTGAGCATCTAAAAAAATAAAACAAACACCACGCTTTTCCATGCTGATAACAACAGTATAACGAAGTCCAAAACAAGCTGCAATGCTGTTGGTTTTCAAAAAGCTTTTAGAACTGGAGATGAGCAGTCCACTGTAACACTATGTTTGGGTCAAGATGATGTAGCTTTTACAATTCATCCCTGTAGAAAGAAAACACATGCAGTTATGTTTCTTCTCCCCTTGGAAATCACATTTGAAAAGTTTTGATAGTGAATCAGGTTACATTTAAGTGCTCATGCACATCAGCAAAACTTCAGAAATCTCTTCAAGCATTTGAGAAAAAAAGAAAACACCAAAGGAAAGGCAACAGCAATCCCATATCATCTATACCATCCCATATTATTATGTGACATCGTGAAATATGGGTCCCTCTATTTTACATTTCATGGATCAGTTGCTTTAAGGAAACCCCACACACTGCACAGCTAGTAACACAGCTACCTGCCATCCAAATTCTGCTGGCTCCACACTGGCAAGCAACTGAGCCAACTTACTAGATAGAGTATTGGCAAAACCCATACTCTGTAGCTGCCAAAAAAGCAAGTTTAGCTTCAGCAGTCTCTGAAGAAAGCTGAGAACACAATCTCGCATCCCTGTCATGCCGCTTGTACCACTTAGTTTATTTATTTCTCAGAGGAACTCGATTAGCTCCTGAAGGAGCTATGATAAATCAGGAGTAGGTTATGGGAAGGTTGGAGGCAGGGCAGTGTGAGTGTGTGTGTTCATGTCCTAAAAGAAGATCTAGTTAGGAGAAAGGATGCATCAAGATGTCTCTCTAAATCACTACAAGGAATCTAGAAAATGCAGGTTTTTGTTCCTGTAGGACATTTAAAACACATTGAAACAGGAAACCCATGGAACCTATATTCCAACCATAAAGTTATCATATAGTAGTGATTTTTTAAAGTATTTCTAAAGCATTAATTTTAATACAAAATGCCCATCAAATCTGACAGCTGTGCACTGTGCCACCATGAACATTGGAAAATTCAAAGAGAAATGTTTTGCCTTTTTTCTTTCTTTTTTTCTTTTTTTTTTTTTTGCACAAGGGGCAAGCTATAAATGCACAATCAGTTTGCTGCTATTTTTCTTTTAGTAGGTGCATCGGCCTCATTAGCCAAAGCAAACAGTGTCTGAATTAGAAAAAACCTCACTAATGTGATTGCTGGCTCAATATGCAACAGTATTTCCAGCTATCATGCAAACTAACCCATAAAAATATAGTTCTACATGCACATATACAAAACCTTTAAGCTACAAAGACATTATTATCCTCCAGGAATCATACAGCATGGAATGACAGCATGCAAAACATTTTGAAAGCAACTGAAAAAGCTGTAGAAACTAGTGCCTAAATGACTAGTTTTCTATCTAATGCAGTTGGGATGCAAACCTTGTGATTTGTAAGTGATAAATATTTGCATTCTTTGCACTTTGCACTGCCTCCTAATAGTAAGGTACTAATCATACAGCTTTAGAGCACTGCAGTAATTACAGACAGCAGAAAAAAGCAGGAGGCAGAAGAACACATCTTGGCAGGAATAAAGAAAAATCTGTTTACAGCTAAAGGTTTGGAAGCTCTCCATATTTGCCTGTCTCACAGAATGGGTATTCGCTTACTTTAAACAGATAAAAATAAATTAACATCTGATACCCGGTTTAAAACGCAGTGCCAGTGAACTCAGGACAAGTGCTTCATTCATCCCTAACACTTCCAGGAACTGCATCATCAGTTAATTCTTACAACTTCAAAAAGTGTATGTAAGTAATGACTACTGCTATTGCTGGCTTAGTCTCATATGCCTAATTGTGGGTGTGATTTTTATCCCGATTCCTACCATATACTCTCACAGCTTTATAAACCCCTGGTCTCTTCCTGTGACAAGCAATTCTTAATCCTTCAAACCTGAGGCAGATCCTCAAGAAACTCTAAGCCTAAGAAACATTCTGTATTTACTCTGAAACTATTAAACACAATCATTTTACCCAGCCACAGATGTTAGCAAGGTTTTTGCATAATGCTGCTAATGCACTTAAAGTAGTTAAAGTGTGGATTTGTTTTTTCTTTTTCAAAATGGTATTTCTACTTAAAATATATAATTATTACATAAATATATAATTTATAATAAACTGTATTAACATGGCAATGTTAATGTTGGTATTTTTCATTGCTTTAACATATTCCTGACCACTACATCCTATATGTGACTTTCAAAATGAGGATTTTCATATTTTGTTTTTTAGAACATTTACTGCGTTGAGGAGATCAGCTTACCTCAAGAGATTTTTCACTTGCTCTTCACTACTCATCAGTCTAACAACAGCATGCCAGCCCAAACCAATCCATGATATATGTTAAAATTATACAGCATTTATTTTCTACAGATAGAAGTTGAACTTGTATGTGCATTATTGGATTGTATGTATTAGAAAGTTGCAGAAAAGTCTCAGATCACCTGATAGATAACAGTTGTCAGCTTTCTCCTTAATGTAGAACAGCTTGCAGACATAAATACATACTGCAAACCAGCATCAGCTGACCTGAGCTGATCCTGAATGGATCAGAGGCTGCTGAGCTATGAAATCCACTAGGTTTCAGCTACTGGTAACAATCAGGCCTATCCTCCCAGTGGTACAGCAAGATCTATCCTGCTACAAAGTTTAAAAGGAGACTCTTAAAAGGAGCAGAAAGGCTGCTCTTTCCTTGTTAAACCTATCTTGTTGTCCTCTAGAGCCACAGGTAAGATCTACAAATTTGTATTCTTTGTGTCTGCGGCTATTTGCTGTAATTCTTACACAACTCACGTAATTTGTGTCCACCTTCATATATGCACTCCTTCCAATCTGCTTATCAGCTCCTGCTTAGCAAGCAATATATATATTCAGGGTTTAATTCACAACCGAGTAGTCCTTCTCAGGCCTTTGGAATTCTCATAAAACAACCACTTATCTGTCAACTGAGGCATCAAAACAACTTTGTAAGCTCAAGTTAAAGAAAATTTCAGAAGTCTTAGCTCAAAATTACTACTCTAGAAAAAAATGTAAAAAAAGTTTGAAAAACGTTGGCTTACTAGTAGGGAAAACATATACGTGAATATTCTACACTTCCCATTATGAATATCCAACGACAAACTAAAAAACATTCTCAGAAAAAATCTAATAAGTAGCATTTCAGGTAAATGACAGAGTTTGTAATAAAATTTTAAAAAGAATCACTACTCTTATTGTTCGTAAGTTTGGGATACAAGTGAGTCATGCAGCTTTGCAATCCCTTACCACCTCTTCAGTGGAAGGCATTTAAATTAAATATTTGTACGAACATTTATAAATCTCTCTGAAGTCTGTATCTCACTCTTTTAGATCCACTTTAATTTCCTTGTCATTAGGCAGCATTTGACTTTCCCTTTTCAATACATCATATATCTATGAAAAACATGCTGTCATTACTGAATTTCAGAGTATAGCCTTTTATGAATTAGAAATACAGCATCTACTCAGTGTTTCATCAGCCAAGTATTTCTCCTTTTATAACTTTAAAGATGCAATATTTAGACTTGTAGAATTTTAATCTGGAGAGGTGCTATTATAAAATATTTATTATTTGCTATGATCAATCATAAAATTGAGAGTAAACTGAACTTATAAAGAAAAGGAATTTTTTCTGTAATCTACCATATCAGATATATCACATGCATTTTTGCATAATTGTATTGGGTTTGCCTGGCAAGGTTTTTGTAGTGGGGGAGCTGCAAGGGTGGGTTCTGTGAGAAGCTGCCAGAAGCTTCCTCCATGTTCTACAGAGCCAACACCAGCTGGCTCCTAGATGGACCCTCCACTGGCCACAGCTGGGCCAGTCAGGAATGGAAGTAACACCTCTGTGGTAACAGATTTAAGAAGGGAAAAAGTTGTTGTGCAGAGAAGAGCTGGGTGAGAGCACGTGAGAGGAAGAGCCCTGCAGACACCCAGATCAGGGAAGGCGGGGGAGGAGTTGCCCAGCTACTGGAGCTGAGATTCACCTGTAGCCCGTGGTGCAGCCCATGGTGAGGCAGCTGTGCCCCGGCAGCCCGTGGAGGACACAGGGATGCAGAGATCCACCTGCAGCCTGTGGAGGAGCCCACACCGGAGCAGGTGGATGCCTAAGAAGAGGCTGTGAACCCATGGGAGGCCTGTGCTGGAGCAGGGTCCTGGCAGGGGCCTACAGACCTTTTGGAGAGAAGAGCAGGTTTCCTGGTAGGATTTATGACCTTGTGGGGAACCTATGCTGGAGCAGGCTGTGCCTGGAGGACTGCATCCCAAGAACAGTGACCTGCCTTGGAGCAGTTCGTGAAGAATTTTTGCCCATAAGAAGGACTCATGTTGGATAAGTTTATGGAGAACTGTGTTCTGTGGGAGGGACCCCGCACTGGAGCAGAGGAAAAATTCCTCTCCCTGAGCAGCAGCAGGAAGAATGTGTGATTAACTGACTGTAAACCCCATTCCTTGCCTCCTTGCACTGCTGGGGGGCAGGAGGTAGAGCTAAGAAGGAAGGAGAAGAGATGGAGCAAAGGTGTTTTTAAGGCTTGTTTTACCTCTCATTATTGTGCTTTGATTTTGCTTGGCAATAATTCCAATTAATATCCCCAAGTCAAGTCTGTTTTACCCATGGTGGTAACTGGTGAGTGATCTCTCCCTGTCCATAACTCATGAGTCTTCTGTTGTATCCTCTCTCCTCTGTCCAGTTGTGGAGCAAGCAGCTTTGGTAAGCACCTGGCATTCAGTCAGGATCAAACTGCCATAATAATACATAGTTCTTAAATTTAACCAAAAATATTCTATGTAGAGACTCTTGCCAAAATAAAAGAAAAACTTGAACCATAATCATTATTCTGTATGGCCTGAGGAATTCCATGCAAACAAGAACTACTAATTTCAAATGAAATTGGTCAACTAGGTCATCAGGGGCACTTGAAACACTGAATAAGGGTTTCTAAGCAGAAACATATTAAAATATATCCTAATAAATACATTTTCCAGAAGGGTATTAATCCTGTTTTGTGTACAGATAAGTGGGATACAGTAACAGCCCCAGTTTAGTCACTGAGGTTTTTGCTCAAAAAGGTCATACCATCATAATTTTGTATTTTATCAGCAAATATGAATTTAGCATGACATTTATAAATAATTTCTACTAATACAATATAGGTAAGACAAACGTAGTTGTTAACATTTTTAAATAGCTGCCTGCCTGGAAATCAAATCCAAAACACAGCAGAGACTTATTGCTAAGTGTTATTTACATTGCTATGCTCTTACGCCTCTGTATCAGCAACAGTGGTGGGACAGTGTATTCCCTGGAGGTATTTAAAAGATTTGTAGAAGTGGCCCTTAGGATCATGGTTTAGTGGTAGACTTGGCAGTGCTGGGTTGACAGTCAGACTCAATGACTTTAGAGATGTTTTCTATCCTAAATAACACTGTGATTTTTTGACTTTTAAAATTGTCTTTCCATATAAGTAGTGAATTCTCACAGAGAAATAAAACCAGAGAGATCCTAATTTATACAAGATCTGCCAATAAGGCAGCCATCAAGCCATGTTCTCTAGCACAAGAGGCCTTCTCTCCATTCTACTTTTTAGTAAAAAAAACCCCAAAGCAATTGATAAGTTTTATGATAAATGATATCCTTACCAGTATAATCACATAACTGAGCACTGACTGCTAAATCTCTGGCACACTGCATTGTTTTCTTTTGTACCAGAGATAGGGTTCCTGTGTATATTCTACTTCTAAATGGCCCAGGGAGTCACATTTGAGAGGATTCCCACTAATATTTGGAGCTTAAAAATACTACTGCAACTGAACCAAAACTAGAAAGTTATGGGCTAAATTTAAAGAAATGTAACAGTATTCACAAACACGATGCTTTATTTAGCAATGTACTGAAATCCACGGAAGCTTTTCCTTCCAGCTAGTCCGGACTTCCTTTTGCTACAAGTTCCAGTTCTACGTAGTGCAGCATGATACAAAGTATCTGACGGTAGGTTTGACTTCCAACACCATTTAGAGTGTTGTGCTGCTTTGCAAAAGCACCTTGCAGCCTCATTAAAGAACTGTACTAACTTCTCCAAAACGTGAGTAGTTCAGCAAAATTTAGTGTCTTTCCTGCCAACTGGAAGGCCTGCTGGCCTAGGAAAATGCTGCTGGCCTTTTAATTGTATTCTGTGAATGGACACCAATTCTTCATTCAAGGTGATGAAAGAGTTACCTGCATTAGGAATGAAATCACATCAAGTAAACTAGAAGAATGAAAAACTAAACACACAGAATTGAGCTACTCTTAAAATGATTATTGTTTAATGAATTAGAGATTTACATCAACTAGTCTCCCATACACTACAGATTTTTATTACAGAAACACTTAGAGATGCTTTTTCAGAGGAGTCTCTAACTGAGCTCTGCTTACAGATCTTGAACAATTTAGAAAAGATAAACTGAAATCTAGGAAGTGAAGAAAAAACACCTCTTTTATCTTTGATGCCAGCATAGATAACAAATGCTGACTTTTAATTAGAAATTTCCTTAGCAGCAGCTGGCTGACCATACACTTCATAGTCACCAACAAAGAAAAACAAAGAAAGAAAGATGTGACCTCCTGTAAGGTCAGCAATGCACTGACAGGTATCCTAGAAAATGGAATGGGAATTTTTTTCAGATGACAAAAAGGACAATTAAAGAAATTAAATATTACAAGAAATGGACTTCTGAGATTTTCTTTAACAGAGAGTTCCAAGACTGAACCAAATTTAAATGCACATAGCAAGACACAGCCTCTATGCCATTGTAGATCAACCCTTCAGGCTAGGCACTTACCTTTTCTGATAACACCAATGTAAGTTCTTAAATTAAAAATAAATAAATAAAATCAAGAAGTGTTTCAGAAAAGCACAGAAACTGGTAAGAATTTCTGGGGAAAATAACCCCACAGTATTCATGACTGAAGAAAGCCCAAAGACAACCTATTAGCTCTTCCTGAGCTAGCAGACAAAATGAAATACCAAACTGCACAGAAGAGATGCAAAAAACTCAAGAATTCCAGTCCTTAACGCAGTACCCCACCTTCACTAGTAGCAAAGGATAAACACTATCACTTGAGGAACCGTTCCTAAAGTGTTTTATGAACACACACTGCTGCTACCAAAAAAACCCCAATTGCTACTATTTTCAGATCAGGTGGAAATGCAGAAAAATGTATAAAACCTCTCTGAGAGAAGGAAGGCTTAAGAAGACTACTTCTCTTTTTTACAGCAAGTGAAGCATGGACTCCAAACTTAAATAAAACATTTGCCAGAGGAGGAAACTGACCACAAAGCTTCCAAAGCCTTACAAGAGGCAGGAAACCCCTGAATACCACACTGACAGAATACTGGCAATATTCGAGGCCAAAATATTCATTTGCATAACAAATACAAAATATTTGAATAACAAGTACACTTCACAAGCTTTGAACTAAGCAGTATCTCACTGAAGTTGTTTTAAGAGTAATTTGTACATGGTGGCTATATAGTTATCCAAGAAACACTGAAATGAGGTTTCAGTAAGCAGCAGCATGCAAACTGTATTATTTGTACTTTTTATGAATATTTTGATAGGTTAGACTAAGTATTCACATACTCAAATCACAAGCTGTACTCCAGAATATCAAGGGAAAAAAGCCAAAAATCTAAATTTAGGTTATAAAGGTCAAGAGTTGTTTTCAGAACTCAGTGCACATCTCTGCACTTCATTAATGCCAATAATACATTCACAAGCACTTTCTGCCAGGAAGCAAAACAGCACTGCTGCTTTGTTCATTCACATACTAATGCCTAGCATGGCTTAAGCTGACAGCTGCGTTAAGTCTACATTACTGGCTGTTCAATTCAACAAACGGGAAGGTCTCCTACCTCTAGAAAGGCCTTTAGAGTTTGCTGTATTGGCAAACATAAATACTGCCCCATCAGAGACAGAAGACAGACTTCTAATAACATATCTGAGAAAATTTTCTGAACACTACTCAACTACATTTATACTTTAGGGAAGAAGGAATTATCTTCTCCACTTTTTGCTATTTGAGGCTAAAGGAAAAGTGCTTGCAAGATCATCTACATTTTCCACAAAGGATTTTGCAAAACTTTTTCTTCATTTGTAGCATTTCAGAAAAATAAAAAATGAACACCCAATTACCACTAACTTACAGGACAAAACAGTATTTATTAAGTAAAATTTTACACTTCACCCTAATTATTGGGCAAAATAGTTATAAAAAGTTCATTAAAAGAGAAGTTTAACCTTAAAAAATACTGTGTTCAAAATGACAAATAAGAATCTTCAAAACACCAAAGACTAAAGAAAACATGTCCAAAAGAGACAAAGTGCAACCCATGCAATATTTTTCTTCTGCTTTTAATTGAACTCAAACTTAGCATAAACTCCTTTGGGTGATGTAGTAATGCAGACTGAGTCACTTTTCATGGTATGGAGGAGCAGAAAGCAATGACAGCAGCAAAGGCAGGCCTTGCAGTCTATCTGCTTAAAATTCACACCCTTTCACCTTGCATGTGTGTGGAAGAAGTAAGTGGAACAGAAAATCACTTCCACCTGGACCACTGCTTCTCTTTATCTGTTAAAGGCACATATATCACTCCCATCAGAGGCTTCATTTTGACACTGCCATCTTCTAGTTTGTCATACTGTTCGAGCATCTGGTTTCCCCCAGCAGGGCCAACTGGTAATATCAATCTTCCGCCAGGTTTTAACTGGTCTATAAGCTAGAACACAACACAGAAATTAGAATGTAACCAGCCACTTCAGAGAAGCTGGATCCAAAGTTTGTTACAGTAGATTAACAGCGTTGTCATTATGTGTCTATCTACTTTTATGCAGTAGATAACTACTTCCATTAGGAAAAACAAAAAGTGCACTGAAAATGAGAGTATCACAGCAACATGGTACAACAACTGGTATTACAGTAAAATAATTAACTGGGTTGGTAGCAGTTTTATTTTCTATATATGTGAGGGAAACATGTAAATCAAAAATTATTTTTACAGCAGATTCTATCTTTTTAAACTGTTTGCTTTAACTGTTCAATAGTTACTGTGCATCAGTACAGGCCCATCGTCAAAAATTCTGGGGGTAACTGATCTCCCCTTAAGCCATCAGAATAAGATTTGAGATTTGTGACTTTTTATTATTTTTCTTCCTGGGATAATTTTGTCTACAACACACTCACTACCCAACAGCTCCTCTTTCATTCTGTGAATGGAACAGCCTTTTATGAAACTAGTCTGAAATATATGAATATGAGTAAGGTAAGTGACAAGTAAACAGAGTATGTGAGAAAAGCTTGGATTTTTTTGCATTTTCATAAAAGAGCCTAGTCACAGTAGTCTCAAGGAAAATTCCGTACTTCCCAGATGTCATAAAAGAAAACTTAATCCCCATTGCTAACAAAAGTTATAATTAAGAACTGTTTCATTCACTAATAAGCTTTCAATTACTTTTTAAATTGTCATCTGTCAACACTTTGCTGGGAACACCCTCCTACACACCTACACAAAAAAAAAAAAAAAAAAGAACACAACAAAAAAACCAAACAAAAACCCCAAACAAATAAACCCCCCTCGAAAAAAAACTAAAAAACACAACCAATGTTAAAAAAAATGAAGCAAAAAAAAACCAATCCACCACTGGCCATTGTCCGGAAATGTCCAATCTGCCTACAGCATCTCAAAGCCCAGTCTTTCACTATCCCTCATTAAGATTTTAAAACTTTAACTGGCATCTAACATATCAAAATCATGTTATGTATTACCATTTACCTGA
The DNA here is from genome assembly GCA_013397915.1 of Daphoenositta chrysoptera. Classification (NCBI taxonomy): domain Eukaryota; kingdom Metazoa; phylum Chordata; class Aves; order Passeriformes; genus Daphoenositta; species Daphoenositta chrysoptera. The sequence goes on along the minus strand of VZRO01004102.1, from coordinate 209,471 downwards.
GGAAAGGAAGAGGAAAAAAAAATCTGATCTGCAAAAATTGACTACATGTATGCACACTCTAAAGCCCCTAGTTACTCTTCAGCTTCTCTAGTAAGAATTGCCCTGTATCCATTCTGAAAGCTACAAATAAATGGCACTGTTTGTATTTCCAGCCGAGCATTTTACTTTCAACAGGCTCAGTGCTTTGGAACTCAGGAAACACACTTAAATTTTGTAACTCAGTGTTTGATAAAACTAAATTATCTTACTAAATAAAATGCTCCAGTGTGTTGTTGTAATAGAGGGTTGCACACATGTAATTTTAAAATACGTTTATTTAGAGCAGAGTTATTAGAACATACAGCTTTATTGAACCAACAGGAAGCCCAATTATAACAGAGACAAAAACCCCACACCATACAGTAATACCACACTGCCCACTGATACTCCCAGCAGTGCAAGCTACCAAGTATTTTACACATAGATGTATGCAAAGCATTCTCTACAGCTAAGATATTACAGAAACACACACACAAAACATAAGGGCTTACTGCTTGGGGCACAACCGGGGCAGCAGCTCCAACATGAATCGCATCATAGGGAGCTTCTTCTGCATATCCCATTCGTCCATCTCCCACTGCAAGAAAACACTTTTTAGAAAACATTTTCAGAATGACTGGAGAAAACAGCTGGTTTCCCACATCTATGTGTAAAAAATAAACACATTTGTAACAAAAAATGCAACAAAACACCCTCACATGTGCATACACATGCTTATAAAAGATATTACATACTATTGAAGCATCTGAAATTAGAAAGCATAGATTTATAATGAAAGTTCTTGGAAAGACATGGTCCACCTAGAAAAGATACTAAAGCATTTATGTTTCCTACAAATTCCAATGCAGGTGAGTTTTCCCCCCTCATTTACCCTCTTAGAACATACACTTTGCTTTGCCTTCTCTTTCTGCACACCTTTCCTAAATATAATGCAAATCATTAGTCCAAAGCATTAAACGTCAGAAGCACCTATCAGAAGACTCCAAAGGTGAGGAAAAGACAAAGGAAGTGTTTCCATGGACTATACACCTACAGCTGCACTACCAGTTGGAATAAAAGCCCACAGCTACATGCATACATTAATGCAGTACTGCAGTAACCTCTGCACACCCCACATTTGCCAGCAGATGGGCCTCGCTATTCTTCCTGCCGGCAATCACTGGCCTAACACAGAGAGCCAGGGCAGACTCATGGTTAAAGCTCCAGGTGGCTGCTTGGAAGATGCTAGGAGTAATGACGGTTTTTAGAGGTTACCAGTGCTGCTTCAGCTTTGGTGGAGAACTCATGGAGAAGCACCCTATCACAGATGTTTCATACCACCTCAGTTATGCAGAAGGAAAGAGTAACAGTTTGGGGGTTCTAAGCCACTGAAATGGGACAAACTCAACTGGACCCCAAGGTAGGTTTTGAAAGATGATGTCCATACGGCATCCACAGTATTTACAGGAAACCAACAGGAAATTCAGAGCAAGTTATGCAGGCTCTCTCTGGAGTTACTTAAAAAAAATGTAAAAATGAGCCTGAACCATCAACAAATTCATACTCTCTGATTACAGAAGTCCCAATAATCAATCAGGAACAAAAACCATGGATGTTAATGAGCATAGCCCTCTGCTTAGCAAAAGTGATTTGGGGTTTCCCGTCTTCAGGCTGAGCTTTGAATTCTGTGCAATCACCAATACCACAGGTTAATTAGAACTGAAAGAGTCAAAAGAAGTGCTACGCCCCAGTCAGAGACTGAAAATTCTTCAACTTTTTGCCTTCCAACAACTCACAAGGCAGGAAAAATACATGGTCACCACAGCAGGTTTCATTTTGACCTCCATGATAAGTAGGGCCATCTGGATAGTAAGAACACCCTTAGGTATCCAAGACTGAACAGGAAGACCTGGACAGCTCCTCAAAACAATTAAAACTGGGGTGTTTATCATCTTCCTTATGAGGTCCTAAAAGATGACCCTGGCAAGGACCTTCTGCACCCATGCTCTTTAAGAGTGCACATTTCCTCAGCAGCGAGAAGCCTCTTAGAGGTCAGTGGCATAAATCCTCATATCATCAATTCTGACCAGCACAAGCTCCAACCAAGGGCCACAAGCAGAAGCTGCCAGGCAAGAAATACTAGTGCTTCAAGAGAACTCATCCCTATCCATCACCATTTCCACTAAGTCAGCTGGCAAGAGAGATCACCAGCACTGAAAGTTCCATTATTTCCAGGGTGTAATCCCTCTGACTGCCAAAGCGGATTCTACTGGAACAACCACCTCAGTGCAGTCAACTACATAATTTATACTTCTACATCTTAGTAGCACTGTGCGCTTCTTCTAAAGAAGCAGCAATGAGGTGTTACTGTATCAAGCTGCTGTTCCATCAGAGATAGCAAATGAGAAAGACTTCTTTAGGTGATTCATATAGATAATGCTACAAATTATGTTAGTTACACAAGGAGGCAGACCCTAATTCCCCAGGGTGCAGCAGCAGGCATTAGAAGCAGTGATCTCCAGTAGTGCTGGCAAAAGAAGCGATTGCCAAGTTGAAGAAGCAGCTGTGAAAGAAACTGCTGTCACTTCTGAAGAACACATATATTCTGAGACATAAATGTCCCTAGTGCACTGTCTAGAGAAGTCTGAATGTGACTTCTGCGCATCCTATCACCCCACTGACAGCAGTAAAACAGACCCAAAAACAACTAACCCCTTTACTCTCAGAATCAATAGCTGACATCTTCAAAAACAGCACACATCCAACCAAAAGGGGAAAAAAAAATCATGCTTCTTCATATGCATCAGGCACAGCATGGCTCTTCCCTTTTAAAATCTACAAAAATTCTTATGGTTACAGAAGAAATATATCCACCCACAATGGCAACACACTTTTAGATATCCAGAAAATTAAAAAAATAATTAAGTTGGCATTCATATATTCGATGTTATTCAAATTATTATATTACTCAATGTCCAAGGGGAAAGAGCAGCCCAAATTTTCAGTTTGTCCTTACATCCTATGTCACCTATTCTACTCACATCTCCAGTTACATGCCGCCTGTTAGTGAAGTAATCGTGGTGGGTGGCAGTTGGTGATGAGGAAAAAAGCAATGTCAGGACTTTTTAATGTAAAAGGGTTTTGTAGATTGTTTATTAACCTAGACCTGATCTGCTGATCACAGTACTGAAGCCTTCAGTGCCTCTATGCAGACCTGTTTCACACAGAGCTGTAGCACGAGCACAGAAACAGAAGAAAACTACTTCCCTCATCCCCGCTGGCTATGGCTGCATCAGCAAATAGCACAGCACAACCGAAGCAGATCTGTACTGCAAAAGTTTTTGCTGAGAACCTGGTGTCCATGCAACTTAGCATTTCAGGAGAACCCCTTCAGTCTAGATCTAAATCTTAATGTCTTAATAGCCACATATCAAACATATTTGCTTACTTCTTGGAACACATAATCTTGTCTAGTTCCATCCAAAAGGAATCAAAGTTTGTGCTTTCCAGGAGTACTCTCATGTGAGCCAAAGTGTGCTAAGTAGAAGCACTTGAGAGATTCACCTCAAAGGCTTCCTCGTGATATTAAGAGTAAACAAAATAAAAAATCGAGCTGTACCAAAAAAGCGCCAAAACACCCACAAACTAACAAAGACATGTTAATCCCAATATACCTATTCCCAATTTCTCAGTGCAGTTCTATTACTGACACACCCCAAAATAATTTTGGTGTACCTGAAATGCAGTTATGGTATATGTGAGGTATGACAAAGCAGTGTAGAATGTCTGAAGCATAATGTGAAAAGCCAGCAACTGACACAGCTGGTCTTATTTCATACAGTTCCCATCATCAATCAACTGGTTTTCGCAAGTTTTTTGTTTGTGATGGGGGTGTTTGGGTGGGGTTTTCTGTTACTGTCTTTTTGTTTTAAATAAACAGCTGTCTGGATTCTTGCTCCCCATCAAAGAGCTCCTACAAATCCAGCACAGTTGAAACATTCTTCCCTACCTACTTCACAGAAGTATTACTTGTCCATCTGTACTTTTTAAAAATGCACCTCACAACAAATTTATTCACAAGTCTCTTAGTCATCCTGGTACATAGTCAAGAATAATATAGATAATGATGTTTACTTAGAATTCTAGACTTGCAAGAGCACTAGTTTGTTTCAGGAACGACCAGAAGCGTAAGTCAAAATTGCTTTTGTACAGCAACAATGGAAATTATTCCCTCATTCCCCGTCTACAACCCTAGCAGTCTAACTTCTTTTCCAAAAAGTTCTGAGACAAAAGTGTTCTTAGCAAGATAAACTGCATTTTATATATGTGTACATGTTGATAAACTTATTTAAAAAATATTTAGAAATGTCCCTCATTTAAAAAAAAAAGACCAAGAATCAAAATGGTAATTAAGCTAATAGCCAAACATCACATAATAGTCATTTTTCCAAGTGTTCTTGTAAGAAGCCTCAAAGAACATCCAGACCTTCAACTTCTTTTCTGAACTTAATGAATAGAATGCTTTCCTCCTGCCAGCCTTGAATCTTGTAAGAAAAACAAACGAACAACAACTAAACAAAAACCCCCAAACAAACAAAGAAGAACGCCAAACAACAAAAAATTCCCCAAAATTTTTTTTTTTTTTTTTTAGTAAAAAGCCATTATTTAAAATAATTCCCTGTCCTTTTATTGTTTTGGCATTATTTCCTCTCAGTAACCCTAACTGAATTAAAGTACTTTGGTGTCAATTAATCACTTCCCTAACATACAACTACTGTCAATTTTAAAAACAAGTGAAATAAACTTCAGTGTGCATACTGCCAATCTAGTATTTTTCCCACTTGAATCTTTGCATGAAGCTTTCTCAACAACTCTATCAGAAGTGTAAAGACTTCGTTAAAACATCCAAATTCAGATGACAGGGTATTTATTCAAGAACAGTTGTGAATTCAACCCCAATTTTAAACCGCAAATTTAACATGACAGACCTTCAGCATGTAAAATATTTTCACCAAAAAAACATTTCCCTGTTAACATTTTCTAGTAGAATGATTACATATTCTTTGAGATTACTGGAAGCCATATTCTCAAAACTGGAGGAAGATACTGTTTTTCAAAGGCCTATAGACAACTTGGATTTCAAAGTTTTCATTTGGCTCTTCTTTCTTGGGTTTAACGTCTTAAATTCGAACTTATAACAACATCCAATTCAGCCATTTTCAACCAGCTGCTAGAAAGAGTATCAGTTTAATTAGTAAGTAATCAGTCTGATGCTCACCAATCAGTTTCACTCTTCCTGAAGACAGCAATGTAGGATCGTCTTTTTTGACATTATTTATTGAGTCATCTACTAGTTCTTTGATATGATCAATTCCTACAACTTGTCCTTTGGGACCAACCTGGAATAAAAATATACAGTTGAACAATTTCTGCTAGTTTTATTTACAGAATGAGTACTTGTATGTCATGACCCCATTTCTCTAAAATAAAAACAAAACCAGCAAAATGGAAGTATATTTTCCCAATATTATTAAAACCACTGCTTGAAATGAAAAATCCTGACTGCTAGAAGCACCTGATAATTAAAGTGTGACTGCACAGTTTTATCAATACTTGTAATAACGATCTTTTTGAGATGTGATTCAGTTGTGTTATATTGTTAGTGGAGATTTCTTCTTGGAATTTTTAGAAGTTAAATTTGATCATGCTTGTTTTCATTACCTGTAATACAAAGTAACAATGTCAAGGACAAAGGCTAGAACTAATCTCCTTTCACGATGAACAAAACTTACTAAGAATTAAAGTTTTTCTAGAGAAGACCTTACTTCAAGGATTAAATCATGCCTTTTATTCTAAATTATCTCAAGAGTCCTATTCCTTCAGAAGCAAGTGCTGCAATTACCAGTCAGGGACAAATTACCTTCCACTTATCCTTGCATTCATGAATCTACTTTCAGATTTACAACTCTCCTCCACAGGAAGAGTGGAACTTCTGAGAGCTCATAACTTAAAAAAGGTCACAAAATCTCTGTATTCTGAGGGAGGTGGAAAGGTCTACTAACAAAAACCTCTCCATTACAGGTATTTCTTCTAGAATTTTGTCTTTAGTCCAGAAAAAAATATTCAAAACAATCCAAGTCCAAATCAAAAATCTGACCACTTTTAACAGGATCCAGCTCAAAGAACACAATGGCAGAGTATGTAATAGCAGCAGCCCATGTTGCCTAACAAGTGTCTTTGGACACATCCAAATGCATTATGTTTCTGTATCTTACATTTTAATGTTGTTAAGACATGGAAAATTAATAACCGGTTATCCTGGGGAAGTTTTTTTTGTTTTATTATTAACAAGTCCTATGTTAAAAACATTAAAAGAAGACTGCCATCTTTTCTTGTTGGAGTGGAAAACCACCACCCCAGCCTTTGCAACAGAACAAGACACAGAGCAAGTTTTCACTATGACAACCATGGGTTGCTGTTTGGAGGAATGCCTGGCAGTCAGTTGTACTATAGGCTCGCAAAAGATCTAGTGTACTCAAACAGTAACATCACAGAAATGAAAATTTAGCAAAATGGTCAGAGCATGAAATAACCTGACAAAGTAAGAGAACCTCCTGCTGCATGTGACAGTACATTATGCTGAGTCCTCATCAGTTACCTCTGGCTATTACCCTGGAACTGTGAAGCACATGCAATTGAGACAACAGAAAGATGGCACAAGTTTTGGGATCTCCATGTTAGGAATAAAATATACTCCACTCTTTTCATAAATCCAGTACTGACAGGATGAAAACTGTAATTCATTTAATTTGCCAGCAACCCTCAAAAGTAAATAAACTTAATTTTGTAAGCTATGTAGATAACTTTATCACAGAAGTTTACTATGAAACTCCAAACAACATTCTTAAAGATATTTTACTAGCCTAAGTAAACATAAAGCTTTCCCAGAGGTACCACAAATGAGATTATAATCATAGGAGTACAGTTGTCATCTATGTGCACTGAGGCATGTGTGCCACAAATGTGAGCTACTAATTCTAGATCTCAAGTAGACTGAGAAGCAACATCAGCACAGTCAGAAAAAGCACATCCCCAACTGAATTTTGGTGGCAGAACACTCTACCATAAATTTCCTTAATATACTTCTTTCAAGTCTTTGTTACTGTTAGCAATGCTATCAAGCAGAATGAAAGCATTTACTCAATTTTTCACAATACACATGTCTGTGAGGCATTCCACTGCAAACTACCATGGAGGATTCATAAGAGGCACATGACATTCATATGGCAATAAAAAGATAGAGGGATTAACTTCAGCAAAATTGGAAAGAGATTTCCTTTTGGTGCTGGTTCTGACTTCTCCACAGCTATTTTAGTAGAAAAGAGTGCACAACCACAATTTAGCATGTCCTATTGAAAATGGCTATTCCTTTATGCATTCATAACTTCAGTGAGAAATACACATAGCCTGGCCAAAAGTTTTAATGCTTGTAGCACTGGTGTTCCCATGCTGGCACTTGATTACTGACTACAGAGTCAGACCAAAAATAACAGGCAGAAAGTTAAGTGACATTTAAGATTTCGTCTAAACTGCAGTTTGCTTAACTTATTTCAACTTTTTTTTTTTTTTTTTAATTTTTCGGCTGACACTTAGAAACCTAAATACTTTTGCAAGTGCATTGCCCAGTCCTAAAAATTCTTGGCCAATTCTTAATACAGTGAAACAGGAGTGATTGCATATTGAGATTGGTGCTTGAAAACAGAAAACTAAGTAGCAAAGAAACCTAAATGAGAAATTATCATATGTATCAACACATTTCAAATTATCTTTGCAGAAAGACAAAACAAAAAATCTAGTTGGCAGTTTAATTAAGGTCCTTACTAACCATAAAACAATTATGAAGCCTTGGAACAGAGAATGAAGAACTGATTATATTCCTCTTCATGAATCAGTCTAACAATACTATAGCCACAGCCACTAAAACCCAAATTTTTTCATCTTTTTTTCCTGATGTAAGATAGGAAAGAACACGAAAATTCCTTAGGTACAGGTTGAATAACACAACTGAGATTAAGTTACTTGCCAAAGATGTAAAATACAAATTAATATCTAGCTTATAAATGGTTAAATGGATACTTACAGAAATGCTTGTGCAATATAACAAAAAAAGAAAGCAATTAAATTCCAAGACAATTTATATATATACAATATTTCTTCCTGTGGAAATAGGATTCTTTTAAGTCTCAAAAGTCACAAAGGTCTCATAGCAGGAACCCATGACAATTTATCACAATGAGAACATCCACAGCCACACAAGATAACAAAAATTTAACTGTTTAAGACAAACCTCTTCTTCCTTCAAGATACAAAGCAACAACTAAAATGCAATCATTAAAAAAACCCAAAACAATCCCAAAACCCCAAACTTACTCGCTAGGAGGTTTCTTCACCATTACACAATTTATTGGACCATTTAACTTGAACATCTACTATCAGCTACCATAAGAAACGGGTACCAATCACACACAGGAGAGTAAATTATTTTCTATATAATATATTTCAGTACACTATGAAGGATGCTTTTTTTTGCTCTATAATTCAGAGTTACACTCGAGTTCAAGCAGTTCTGATGATCAAGTGATTAAATTAAATAACTCACCATTCGTGAAAAGCATGCTGTAAGGATTCCACTTCCAGATCCTACATCAAGTGCTTTGGCTCCTTCATGTAACTGATCAGACAGAAGTTCAAGTGCATATGCATGCTAAGAGAAGACAGAGAGAGAAAATTTCAAATTATTTTAAGTGTCTGTTTTACTCAATATATGTTCATTTATTCGGAGATTTTGGGAAATGCCCTGAGCATTTGTGTAAGAAATTTCAGAATCATTTCTATTACAAAAAATGGGGGGGAAGGAGTTAACTACATGATATAATCATTGTTACTTCATTGGCTTCAACAAATTTCATGAGTGTATTTTTTTTTTGTTAGCATCCATATACAAAGCCTCATCTGATCATTCAAGCTTCTAGCACAGACTCTATTTATATACTGGGAAAGAAACGATAAATCAGTTTATTTCTCCTCAAGTCTGGTGACTCTTGCTATTCTGGCAGTATACGGCCAATAAAGAATTTAGCTTATCATTATGCTATATGCACTGGAATAAGCTGGGATAAAAGCTAGCTAGGAAGAAGGTAGCTGTAGAGTATCAAGGAAAATGGCTATTAAAACTACCTCCTGTATTACCTGCACACTTGCTGAACCAAAAAACAGGAAAAAGAACTTGTCTTTTACAATGGCAGATAGCCAGGCTCATGTATGAAACGCAGTAGTCTATAGACACAGTTGATGATTTTTGCTTTCCTATGTGGTGGACCAGTACACAAGCTAAGCTTAGGCTGCACACTAAAAAACCAATTTCTTCTTTAATGTTTCACAGATAGCATTACCACACTCTTTCAGCTTAATCCATCCCACCCAGAAAACAGAAATAATTAGAACATTTCTTGTTAGAACATTCCTTGTTAGTATCTGCTTAGAGGATAGATTACCTTTTTGCTCTAACACTTCATATACTACTAGTGCTAAGCATTAGAAAAAGTGACTTGAGGGACTTGAAATTTTAAAGCATAATTAATACTTATTTTTCCCCTTAGCAACAGTGGTTTTTTCTGTCTTTTCCTGAATAATATCCTTAACATTTCTATAAAAAATTCCTGATCTTTTTATATTGATAACTAAGTAAATACTAAGCCAACCACACAGTTTTTAGTCAAGAGAAGCAGACTTTTACTGTACTTTGACACTTTCCAAACATTGCAAAGACAAAATACATGCTTCTATTCACCTTTTATCTGAAATAAAGAAACATAGAAAAATTATATCTGGTTTAGATGCATGCACTGAAATCCCAATTGGAACAGTGACCCTGGTCTCAAACCACTTGGCAAAAAAACCTGCAACTCAGTTCAATGTATCTTTCTTCCTGTCCAACGATTTACAGGCATTACAGCAATACCATACTATAGGAATCACTGTCATCCCCTCCTGAATTCTTACATGTTTATAAATTACAGAGTAATTTACTTGAAAGATCTCTGGAAATCTTCTGGTCCAGTCTTCTTTCAATACATGGGCATTTTAAATTAGGCTGCTTAGAGCCCTGTTCAGTCAGCTTCTTTGTATATCAAAGAACTGAATTTCCACAAGCTGCAAAGCCTGTTTCAGTGCTTAACTACCCTCAAAGTTTGTTTTTTTTTTTACTCTAGAAACTAGTCAGAATTTCCTATGTTGCATTTTTTGGCCCACTATCCCTCATCCTATTACTGTACATCTGCAAGAAAAATCTTAATCATGATTGTCTCTTCTGCCTGCTGCCAGTAGGCAGTTCACAACAGTGTCACTGCAATCAACTGCTCATTAAATTTACTAGGGTAAATATTTTATTTTAAAAGCATCTGGATGCTTATAAAATCACCTATACTAATCATCTAGGTTTAAAGCTTACCATATGTGGAGCACTGATTGTTGCTTGGAAACCTGTAAAACAAGAGAATGGAAGATGTTCATTGCTGTTCAGACAGCAACCTTAAAATCTTCATTACCTTGACTGTAAAATGCAACACCTTCATTGTCACTCTCATTCAGGGTGACACAGGTACTCTACATCAGAAGTGAGTTATGGTACATTAGCTGAAATCTATGTTGTGTCAACCCTGGACAGGAAAAAAAAGGGTTTTATCCTTGATGGCAATTACAATCTCCATTTTTCCACTATACATTGAATTAATATCACATATTGATCAAGTATGTTTAATTCAGAAGAGCAATGTCTCCCAGAATAATGTCATTCCTTTTTCACTCAGCCTATGTAAAGACTTGAATTTGTTAGTTTGAGCTTCATGTGGTGGTGACCATAGAACATCTGGCGAACAACCTTGTGCATTTTGCAAACAGCAAATGAGAACAAACACCTGTAAGAATGGGAGGAATGCTCACCTATATTTGTTTTTGCAAAGATACATAAGCTTTTGAGTATATATCTTAAATTTTTTTTTTTAATTTTTCTATACAACTTGCAAAATTCTAGTAAAATTCACTCACCATGTACTATTAAAGGCAGGGAGAAGATCAAGAAAAAAGAAATTAGTACATTTACATAGTTCATTCTCTTGTCTTGGAAAGATAAAACTGGGACCTGGATGGGACACAACTGTTCTATCTGTAGACCTTCCTATTCAAAGCCTGTTTTTAAAGATATCACATAATGGTTTAAGAAACTTTGCATTGGTCCCAATTGAATAATTTCTGTAAAGATAGAGACAGTTTCTGTCATAAACTGGATGAAAATTGTTTTTAAGTATTTACATCAGTTGCACCACCACAAATTGCTGTGGCTTGAAAAACAAACACATATTTACATATATTAATATTGGCTGTAAAACATCTCTCTACCTGATGTATCCAAATATGCCAACTGCATTCTGCAAGAAATTGAAACTTAGTTATAAGGTATCCCTCCAATAAACTGATGAAGAACTAAACAACTTTCAAAGTAAAAAAAAAATTTCACATTCTTAACACATAAATGACAAAAGCAGTCACAGTTACACAAATTAAAATAATCGCAATCACTTTTGCAAGATGCTCTTACCTATAGACTGTGGAGAGTCCATGTAAGGGTTGTATTTTGCATAGTGGCAACGGTCTGTAGCCAGCATTACTTCAAATACCTTGTCTGTCTTGATTATTCCATTTTCTATAAACAAACAAATATATAAAATTGAAGGCATTGTTTCTCTTCTGCAGTACAGGAGTCTGTGAAATGTGTTAACGTATTCATAGCATTGTGAGAAATCATGTGCCTTACACAGATCTCTAACACTCTTACCCTCATCATACTGCCCATAGCAGGGGTTGGACTACATCATCTTTAAAGGCCCCTTCCAGCCCAAACCCTTCCATGATACTAAAATTATATCTGGGGTCCAGAGATCAAACGGTGCTTAAGCCAGTGAATTTCGAACAAGACTTCCCAGTTACAGATGCTTTTCTGAAACCATTTGCAAAAATCTACCCCCTCGGAAAACACAACTTCATGCACCCTTTTGATATTCCTGAAAATATAGTCAGTAAGAAATTTGTATTACTATACACACCAAACAAGATATACTTTATATTTCTAAGAAGCTATGCAAGTAATTATTGAAAAATATACAAAGCAAGTTAGAAACGTGAGGTTGAAGCATCATCGCTCAGTACTTTGGTTCCCAGATCTGTTTGTCTTGTGTTAGCAAAAAAATACCACCTTTTGTAAAGAAACTCCTACAGAATCAGAACTCTTACGCTTAGCCAGACTGAGGCCAAAAAGCTTCTATATCGAAACACTCTGAATCTTTGTTCACTTTTGAAAATACAATATAAATGCACATGCATGTAAAATGTCACAAGCAGCCATTTTTCCTTGCAATTCTACTAAAGGGTTTTTTTTAACATTGATAATTCTATTTTTTTTAAGTTACGAAGAACCATTTATGAATAACAGAAAACTTTGGAAAACAAATGAAAGAAAGTCACTAATTACTTGCATTAAAAGACATAATATAAACTCCAAATAACTGACATTTTGATGACGGATTGCTGCATTAACAACTTTCTTTAAATCAGAATTTATTTGCAAAATTATTCTTTAAAGACAAAAAAAAGATCATTTGAGCACCATTCAAATCTAACCCAAAACATGAAAATCAGATTATGGAATTTTTGTATGATTGTCCCAAAGTCGCACTGGTGGGTTTCTTTGAAGTACCACCAACAAAACACCTGTGCCCAGGACTGGGCTAACTTCTGTAGAGACTTTCCCGACTGTTTACAGGGTGCTTCCAACTACACCTATTAATCATGGGATTTTCCTGTCTTTTTTTCTTATCTTCTATCTGTGTCCAGAATTACTTATCCTATATAACATATGCTTGAATTCAGAGAGCAAAATAACTTCCCATATAATTTTCCTTTTTGGTCTGAAGAAAAAGTATCACATAGAACTGCAAAAGGAATATACAATCACTAAGGAAATCATTAAGGAAAACCATTCCTTTTAAAAAAATATTATTTTTTAGAAATATTTCTGTATCTGATAAGTCCCAGAAAAAACATACGCTCCCCTCACAGTCCCCACACATTACACACATCCAGTTCTTTGATTTCATTTTGAATTGAATACTATAGCAGTATTCAGTTAGAGGAAATTCATTTCAATGCAAGGTTTTAAATTTGAGCCAGTAGGCATTTGCAGCAGTTCATAAGTTTACTTACTAAGTAAAATTGTACCTGAAAGAAAACAAACAAACCAATCCATTAACACATTGGCACTAACAACAGAAGATAGTAAGTAGGAAAAAAAGGGTTTTCCCTGACCACTTGAAATTAGTTGAATTAGTTGTACAGCAGCTCTGTGAACAAAGCATAGAAACAAAAAAATCAAAATGTTACTCTTAGAGTTTCATTAGGAATCACTGAGAATTAGTATCTTCAAACCAAATGTACTTTAAAAAAAGGAAAATAAGCAAGGTGATTATAATAAAAGTGAGGAGATAAGGGCTTTAGAGAGCTGAAGTGATGTCAAAAAGTAGTAGCTAAGAAGCACTCGCAAAAGGTCTAGAATAGTAATTTATTTCTTGACATGCAGATAGATGCATATCTTCTAGAAATAGAGGTAGCCACCTGCTCTTTCCTTTTGTGCCTTTTGGAATAAATATGCAGAGAACACACAGAACAAGCTTCCAGCCTGGAAGTGCAACTCCAGGGCCCTACGGCAAGGCCAAGAACCTTCTCTAATTTCACAAAACTTAGTTCCAGTCAAAGTACATACAACTATCAAGTAAGATGGTTACACTGCCAGGCAAATTACAAAAAACCCCTAAAAACAGAAACTGCTAATATTCTACAGATTTTGAGCATTCAGGATGCTGTCATTCAGCAAATTATCATGAGATTTGCTGACTGTTGTACTGTCTTTGATTACTGTTGTCTTTTTCATCAGTAAATAAGAATTGATTAAAGTTCCCCATACTCAGAGTCCCCAGAAGAACCTGTGGGATGAGCTGAATCTGTTGTCAGCCATTTATTTCAATTATTGAATAATGCTCTATCCTCATAAAAAAGCAACACCCTCTCAGCTATTCCCCCATAGATTAAGTCTGCTTTTCAAATTTGCTTATTATACAATGGAAACAACATCAAATTTTTGGTGGGAATTAAGAAGAGCAATCAAGCCCTAAACAGTAAAGTCAATATTGACTTAGCTGTAATTTTTAATTTTTATTGTGTTGATAACAATAGATTTTTTTTCTTAGTCTCACAGCTGAATATAGAGAAACATAGCAACTGCAAGGTACCAGACTCCAAAAAAAGTCCTTTCTTTCCTGCAACAGTCAGTCCCAAGATGACCAGCTGCCACGAGGCCAATAATAGAAGCTTATATTGCAAAGAAGACATTCTAACTTAATGCCATCTCTAACTACCAAAAAACCAAAACAATCAAAAAGAAATTAACTATTAATAAAATTCTAATTAAAATAATTTTCTAAATCTTTCAATGAAGCTCTATATTGCAAGAAAATAATTTACAATTAAATGTATATAGCTAGAATATCCTTTCCAATTATAATGTGTACAGAAAACTCTCCTTGAGGAGGCTGTTGGGTTTCAAGACTGATAATCACTACTGCAAACATATCAGATATTTAAGTGTTTACAAGCAAAGGATAATACACAAATACACTGACAGCTTGAAATAAAAACTAAACTCAAATAAAACAGAGTTATATCAGCACAACTTCCTAGCTTCAAAGAGCTGAAGCTGAAAAGTAAGTACTTAAAAGTGGAGCACTGCCTGCCAAGTTCAAGAGTTACTCTGCACAGAAGCTGTGGCAATGACAACTTGACATAATTGGAGCATGTTTTGAAAACTCTCTCTGGTCTGCCTCTTTTCCACAAATAAGACCATGAAAACAGGAAAAGAGCTCAGAGCAGTCCTTGGACTTGAAGGTGGGAATATACCACTGTTGAGTGTAACCTGGGAAACTGGGCAGTTGGCTGTCAGAGAGCAAGTAAAAGAAGAACCTGAAAAGGCACCATAGACTTGCAACAAGTAAGCAATCTATCTTCGTATTTTGTCTTTTATTTAGCAAAAAATGCATTACTGAAGTGCTTATGTTTCAAAGAACTGCCTAGATCACTGACAGTATTCTGACTGTTGATCAAACATGTCTCTAACCAAACCATAAAATACTAGCAGTCAACATTTACACCAACACTGGCTTTCAGATCAGAAGAGAGGATGTGTCATTGCCACATGATCCAGCACACATGCTTACTATACAAACTATAACACCTACTCAAACACCTCCCGTGGCTGACTTTATGTATTAAAAAAATGCTCTTGCAGATCCCAAAACCATTTAATGTGCAACTACTTCAGCATCCACATAGTTCAGCTTCTTTTCAGATTACTTTCTCCATAACCACTGCAGAATACTTCACTTATAAAGGTGAATTTTCAGCAAAACAGTGATGTTTTTAAACATACAGAGGTCTTAAGGCATAATGCAAAGCACATACAGCTTTATGTTACAAAAGATTAATTCAAGTAGATTGAAATTACTGGTGTGACAAATCATAGAATGGTTTGGGTTAGGTCAACTAGTTCCAAATCCCTTGCCATGGTCATTGATGCCTTCCATTTGACCAGGTTGTTCAGAGCCTCATCCAGCCTGGCTTTGAACACTTCCAGGGAGAAGGCAATCACAACTACTCTGGAGACCCAGTTCCAGTGCCTCACCACCCTCACTGTAAAGAATTACTTCCTAATATCTAATATAAACCTACTCTCCTTCAGTTTAAAGCCATTTCCCCACACTGTCCTATTACTACATGCCTTTGTAAATACAAGTCCCTCTCCAGCGCTCTTGTAGGCCCCCTTCAGGTACTGGAAGGCTGCTGTAAGGTCTCCCGGAGCCTTTGCTTCTCCAGGCTGAACAATCCCACCTGTCTCAGCCTGCCTTCACAGGCTCCAGCTCTTAGCATCTTCATGGCAGCCCTCTGGACTTGCTCCAATAGACCCCTGTCCTTCTTATGTTGAGGGCCCCAGAACTGGATACGGCACTCCAGGTGGGATCTCACCAGAGCAGAGCAGAGGGGCAGAATTGCCTCCCTTAATCTGCTGGCCACACTGCTTTGGATGCAGCCCAGGACAGTTTGCCCTCAACAAACTTGCAGAGAGTGCACTCAATTCCACTGTCAATGTCACTGTCAAAGATGTTAAACAACACCAGTCCAAGTGCCAACCTCTGAGGAACACCACTCGTCATGGTCTACACTCAGATGTTGAGCTTCTGACCACAACTCTTTTGAGTGTCACCATCCAGCCTTATCCATCTAATGGTCCACCTGTCTAACCCATGCCTCCCACTTTTAGAGACATTGATATAGTGCAGGACCGTGTCAAATGACAGTCTCCCTCTGACCCATGCAAACCAGCTAGCAACTTTAAGAGGAGAGTGGGCTGGAAGAGAACCACATCCTGATTTTCAAGCAATGTGAAGTCTGTTGGTTTTAAGCACCTGATCAACTGACATTTTTAAAGTCAGGGTCTTTTTATTTGGGCAGAGGAAAAAAATATGGGAAAGAATGTGATTCAGTTAACAGACTTTTATTTAAGTAACGAGCATAGGAGATTTTCACTTTAAAGCATGAACACAAAGAAAGCACTTTGAACAAGAAGTGACGCATCAGCACCCTAAGATCCAATAACGGACACTGACCCTGAAACATACAAAGCTCTTTGTGCTTAAGAAATTGAAAGTAGGTGTTCATAAACAAGTGTTTTTTATACCACTCATACACGCAAATTTTTTGTGCTTCGCTGATAATTTGAGAGCTATTTGCCTCAAACATTCAGCTGCCTATACGTTGTCACTATAATTTGGATTCAAGATACTACATTATCCAAACATGATGTTGGATACAATTCACTGGAAGGAATCAGTTAAGAGTCTATTGTTCAGAGACACGACAGAAAGACTGAGGAAAGCAAGGGTCCCATCAGAGCTAATCTTACAGTCCAGAAATTAAATATCAAATATCAACAAATATCAAATCCCATGAAAACCCCAAAGTGACAGAAATGAAAAATAACGGCAGTAATAATAATAGTAACAATAGCAATAATTGTAGTAATAGTAATAATAATGATAAATATTCAATTACCATTTAAATGCAACTCAAAACCTGCAGAGGTAAAACAACATGGGAATCATAAGCTAGGCTCAACACAACAAACTAGTATACTAGTAAGCTTCAGTTAAAAACAAACTTACCTGTCAACATTTCACTTTTACTTTAAGGTAGTATTCCTTCCCTATTTAATAAGAATCACCTTCAAAAACAACCCATCCATTTTGGTATAACAGGTAAGAGTTTTCTATTTGTTTTCATGGATCTGAAAGTCTGTGGGTAGCTAATTTAGACGTTTTAACCACAGCTGTATTGCCCCCTCCTACTGTAGGCCAATGTTGCAAAGCTGGTATTAACCATTTTCTTCTCTGGGGAGGAGAAAGGCCTGCTAACACACCCTTCCAGCAAAGAGATTTATACAGAAGTTCTCTGTAATGTACTCACATTTATCATAATGGTTATGTTGATTTTGTCTAAATCTGTATCAGCAGCTGAATGAAGAAACTTTGGGGAGTACATGAAAGAAGAAAGTAACCCCAAGGTTCGTTTCAGCATGCAAAAACATAGAACCACACCTTCCAATGAACTTTAACACCCATGTGCAGATGAAGGAGACTTAACCTCCGAACACTCCTCAATCCCTCAACATTTGAGAGGGCTGAACTACACTTACACATCACATGGGAAGTCAGAACTGAAGAGGTCCAATACAAACAGGCAACAACCATCAGTAGCTAAAAAATGTTGCAGAGGTGAAGATAAACTTAGCTGGATAGGACTGATAGACAAGGAACTCGCTTCACAGTAAGGCTTGAGGCAAACTACTTACAGCTTTAGTAGATCTGTAAAGAAAGGCAGATGGTGCACATCTCACACCTTACTGAGCAGATTCCATGCAACCACTCTGCAGATCTGTCTTCAGAAAAGCCAATGCTGTTAAGACCAGCAGCTAGACCACATGAACAGTTTGTTATTATGAAGGTGGTTTCATTAAGACAGGCACCAGTACTACACAAAAGCTGAGGAAGATCAGAAGATCAAAACATAAGCCTGACTCTTAGAACAAAATGACGAAGAGCTGTCCAACTAGCAGAAATTAGGAAGAATTTCTGAAGCTGCGTTTCAACAGTGCAAGCATTTAAAACTATTTTGTGCTCAAGTCCACTATTGAAGTATTCAGGTTCTGAAGTCTTAAAACGTAACTTACAAGTCAGCCAGTCCAGGAGAAGTCCACAGTTTACCAATGTCAAGGTTTGAAAGAGTTCACTCTGTTTTTGTCAAATGTTGGTAATTTAAATTAAAATTTAAAACATTAATAAAATTAACCTAATAAAAAATTTAATAAAATTATTTAAAGTGTTATGTAGCACTAAAGAACATGACTTTGAGGGATAACATTCACATAAACAATAATTCAAAAGAACATGAACATCATGCATTTCTTTCTAGGCTTTCCAGTCCTCTTAGTGATCTCTTGATACCACATCAGGACGAAAGAAACAGTAGCATTAAAAGAAAAACTTGGAATTACATTGAAGCTAAACCATAAGAGATTCCCTCTTTTTAAAATGCCTACATGCAACAGTAATGACCTATTTTGACAGATTGGCAGTATTATTTCCTTTTTGCTATGGGTTACTAGGCTGCTGTAGACCACCAGGAAAAAATCGTATCATGCCCTTATATCCACACACAAAAAATAAAAACGTATCTTCAATCAAGCAAAAGAACTAAACATTTTTAATTAAAATTATTTATTAGGAGTTATAAAGATTTGTGATGCAAATAATCAGCCAAAAAATGCCCTCTTTTTTTCTTGAATGACTGAGGACTTGGACTTTGATGCACCGGATTTCGTGAGTTTCTGGGAAAGTATGGGTATGTTTTTAACATTACATTGAAACTCTGTCTAACATTAAGGGAAAAAAACATGCCAACAACAAAAGAACCAGTTAAGAACACAATCTTAATTTACCCACCAATAAAACATGATCAATGTTCTTAAATTTGGGTTGGGTTTTTTTCTTTCTGTTATCATTTCTTATTATCTGGGATATTTAGTTGTTTTGATTTACCCGAAGGCCTGCTTCTTAAAAGATCATGGGTATAGAAATTCCTTCAAAACATTTCACTGACACAGGCAAATCATTAACAAATACTTATATCTTAAAAAAGTTTCACAGCAACTCCTTTAGGCAATTATTCAAATTACTTGCTAACAAAATTTTTTAAAAATCTCAATGCTCCAAAAAATAGCATCACAGATTTCAAGTTTGCCACCTGAGACATGAACTAAATTGAAGAAACTTTAGATATTCTTAAATTAACATGTCAGTGGATGTGTTAATTTTTAACTTTAAAAAATTGTTCAGTTTCCAACCACTTCACTACCTAGTCATAAGTTACAATGCTTAGTCACTGAAGCCTCAATACATTTATGATGAAGGAAACGGTGGTCACTGAATGCGCCCAACAGGCAGCATAAGTGCTTGTACAGGGGAGTCATTAAATTTGGTCTAATTTTCCATTATTATGTCCCTTCTTCATGTTCATCCAAGTTACATTACTCTTCCTTATGCAAAATTAGACAGATGTAAAAGAGATTTGGATAAACTAAGGGAAAAAACTTGACAGGGGAAAATAAACAAAACAAACCAAATGTTTACTTCTTGCTGAACCTAGCTCAGCCTTACTATATCCGATGCCTTGCCATTCATGGCAGTTCCCAAAGAGATTTGTCCTCAGGAACCAGAAACCTGCACCAGAGGTGCAGATTCGTTGTAGATAAGCCTTCATCATGACAAAGCATGACAAGATGTCATTTTTAATTATTTAACATCTAAATAATTAAAACACTTGGAGAAACATCTTTTGCGTGTTTAAAAATAGAATTCTCAAACCCTGATAATATTTGAATATATACTGATTTGAAGCATCATTCACACTGAAAAATTAGGAATCTGGTCTTATGTGAGGGACAAAATTCTATGGAATTTGTGGCATCTTGTAAATTAGAGTTGATACCTTTTGCGATACAATTTTAATAGGTGGGGAAGGTAAAATAATGTAGCAAGAAACAAATCCACAGATGGTTAACAACATCTGATGCTTAGCCCCAGCCAAGCTAACTCACCTTCACTTTCACTGAGAAAAGTGGATTCAAGAGCAGATATATGAGATGAAAACACCACTGGCACAACATGATCAGAGAAATAAGTAAAGCAAGCTTGTCATATTGGCAGTATGACATACTGACTGGACAAGAAAGGCGCAATAAGGAAACTTAATGAACTTTGTTTGTGAATTGGATAGGGAACCAATTTTTCAGTCCTTCAGGTGAGAAAGAAAAGCTGATTTCTAAGATGTTGGCATGTAAAGTAGCAGGACCTGGCAAAAGCCCAAATATGAAAGACAGAAGGAAATCAAAATGATCTAACAGTGACCTATCAATGGATAGCTGAAGATATAGAGAGGGGGAAAAAGAAGTTACAGATTTAAAATCAAAAAGACTTTCAACCAAGCAAGATAACAGTAAATAACTCACCAATTCTTTTCCTCCTTCCTCAGCACCTCTATATGGCAGACTCATAATGAAAAGAAACTCTTGTCAGAGTTATTTATTTAAACACAGGCAACTATTTCTGTGTTTAGCATGACTTCTAACCCTACAGTAACCTGCATTTAGATAGCTTCCTAGAAATGTGGTCTGCTAAAAGATCTTACTTAAAATATGCTTTAGGGGGAAAGTTTACCCAAGTTTAAAGGCACATGTTGAACTATCTTCAGTTAGGAAGAAGCAAAGATTTAAATAATTACTCTGTAAAGGTGAAAGATATGTGTTTTAAGTAGCTTTAATGCAGAAAGAATTATTCAGATTTTAAAAAGGCATTTTTTAAAAATGGGAAGTACTTTCAAGAATCACTGAAAAAAAGCAGCTGAACACCTCATAGCAACAGCATATTCAAGGACAGCATTTTTATTGTGAAGAGTGTCTTTTAAACAAGTTTGTGCGTCTATGATGCCTCAAATTACAGTGCAAAAACATGTTTACAAAGTTAAAAATCAAAAAAACCCCAATGTACTGCAACATTCTTTAGTCACTTGTCCCTAGGCATGCACTGAACAATATGCACTGAACAAAATTCCAGGGCCCTCTTTATTAGTTTGTCCGTTTTAAGACAGGACAGCAAAGATAAGGCTTATAAAGAATAACTGCCTAAATCTGCATTACAAATACACAAAATCACTTGTCACTGCCCTAACACAATGATTGTTACCATTACAGAAAAGTTAATTCTATAGTTAAGGCAACAGTGAAGTGAGCAATAAAGTAAATGTCATGAAACAGAGAACTTTATTGCCCCAAAACAGAAGCAGTACTAACTGTCAACAACATCTATTAATGAAGAACAATCTTTATAGCTGTTTTAAAGGAAAAGAACACGTAGCCTACAGGAATCTTCCAATGATGTTTTTATTTGGAAGAATTTAATAAATTCCCATTCTCCCCAGCCCTCATTTACCCACAACAAAGTTCACTGCTTCTCTAACCATAATAGTACAACAGCTTACAGGCATTGAGGAGTTTAAATCGTGATGTTTCACAAGTCATGAGAAAGTGACCCAGTCTTACAGCACTGCCTCCCTCACAAGGAATTCTATAAGAACAGTCAAGAGAAGAATTGTGGCATAAAGGCAGGAGCAAGAACTTCTCAACCAGGAATTGTCTTAGAAGAAAACATACTGTGTCACTACAACATGCATTATTTTCTTTAAGTTATGCAAAACATACACTACATTACACACTCATTTACAAAGTTACACACAAGACAAACACCGGATAATATCAAATTAACCTCATCCAATTTCCATTCTTACTTTTAGCATAAAATGCTGTAAATGCTATGTAGCCGTTTTTAGAGAGGGGAAAATACATTGAGGGATCTACTACTTCAAAAGAATTCTCTGGAACATTTTCGTCTTTCTGTAACCAATTATTTTTAAGTTTGTTAAAATATATCTAGGAGAATTGCATCATATTAAACAGTACTTTCCTCTAAACCTGTTCCCAACTTTAGCATCAAGGTATCATCTTACCTGAGGAACTTTAACTTGAAAGCTGTGGTCTTAATTCAGCAGCTGCTCTGCACTGATAAAGCCCTACACCATGACCGGAGTCCCACCGAAGCTGACAACACAATCTTTCTACAAGACCAAAAGCCTCTTGTACTTCCACAATATTTTCCACTATTTTCCTGTTTAACTCCCCTCAAAACATTTTGGCATGCATATGCAAAACACAGAGGGGGAAATTACAGACTGTTATTTTCCAGAAAATAACCATCACTGCATACTTTGAGATTCCAATATTAAGCACTTCTATTTTACTTTCCTCTTCCTATACTACTATTGCTGTGTACTAACTACAGTGGTTTTTAGCTTTGTAATTATTATTATTTGCAACACCCTAAACAGTTTCCATGTGTTGAAAAACTGTCATTGTCTTCTGCAACAAAGAAACTGGTTTTGCCTTCAGGTTCTGAGTGCCATAGACTATTCTGGCAATAATTATTTTTTGGATGTATTTTGGAGCTTAACATTGATTTTTACGTCAGAAAGCTTTTCCCTGCTGTGTAAGAGAACAGTATTTCACGTAAACAGTATTTTTAGCCCTTTCAGTTGCAGAACAAAACAAACAAAAAAAAATGCATTGCAACTCTTGTAAGTAGAGAAATTATCTATTTATTAAAGAGATTTTTACAATTAAACTGTACAATAATTAGTAGTTTTTACAGGGAAACTGAAAGTCGCTTCAGCATGTATTATTCTGCTGGATGTGACAGTTCTCAAAAGAAAACACTGGGAAAGACCACAGGATCAGATGATCTAACATAAGCAGAGAAAAGGAGGAAGGAGAAAACAAGGGTGATTCTCCTATGACTCCAGAATAACGAGGAGGCCACACAGCTGAACTTGTCTGTGGTCCTGTAGCATCACTAAAATAGGAGACAACTGCCATAACACAGGCTCCAAATCTATATCCTTTTACGTCTAGGACTGGGACTTGAGAAGAGGAAGGGAAAAGGTCAGAAGCAGAGAAAAGAGACCTTGTAAGTATATTTAAGACCGGTTAATTCTATGCTAATACGAAAAATGGAAGCTCTGAGTACAGAAGGTGTTGTCGCTCCGTCCTCTCAGGAGCTGCAGACTTCAGAATATACTGAAGTACACCGGCGAAGAAGCGCCCGCCCAACACCTTCCACGTTCAGCACGGGGACAGCACAAGCCCTCTGTGAGCGCAAGGAGCGCCCAGTGCCGGGCAGCCACCGCAAAGCTCGGCTGTCACAGCACAAGTCCACAACCGCGACAGCTCCTCTCCTCTCCCCGCGGTCCCAGCCCACCCCTTCGAGCGGAGCCGCTCCGGACCCCAGCGGGGAGGGGGGAGGAGGCACTGCTGCCACACGCCCCTTTCACCCAACACAAACAGCCGCGGCCTCTTCGGCGCGTTTCCCAAACCCGGGCGGCTCCCGCTGCGTTGTTCAGCCCAGGCCTGAAAGAGCGGAGGGCGCCCGCCGACACCAGCACTCCCGCCGGCCGGAGCCAAGCCAGACGGACGCCGATCCCGGTGCGTGCGGGGGATCACGGGCCCTCCGGCACTGCCGCCGCGGCCCCGCCTCAGCTCGCACAAGGCAGACGGGGACGAGGCGGCGGGAACGGGGCCGGGAAGGGGGGAGACGCGGCGAGCAGGGAACAGCCGCGGCCGCCG
>VZRO01004102.1:122754-167836 GCA_013397915.1 Daphoenositta chrysoptera | reverse complement strand
AGCGACCTCAGGCCACGGCCTGGGGCCGGCGGGGCGACAGAAGCGCAGGTGTCCCGGTGGGGCGCGCTCGGGATACTCCTCCCGGCGGTGGAACCCTCCTGGCCTGCGTGGGCCTTGGGAGGCTGGGTCCTGCTGTCCTGCGGGAATCGGTGCCGGCCCGAGCCAGCGCAGTGAGGTTTGGTGTTCAGAGGCTGCCCTGCTCTTGTTAGCCGAGAAGCTCGCTCCGAGGTGCGCCTGAAATAAGTCCTACTGCTCCCGGGAATACATGCGTACGTAGAAGAGCTGTATCCTGCTAAAGGAGATAGCAGAGCGTAAGAATGGAAACAAACCGAGCGAATGCACAATGTTCCTAGTGTTCAGCTGGCCTCTGGTTCTTTCCAGCTCTTGCTTCTTTGACCGTATGTAGTTGTGCTTATGTGCTAATTTCAGAGTCTAGTTTTCTCCTCATCCTGTGGAAACTTTTAGCATTGGAAATGCATCCTTTGAGAAATTGCTGTTACAGCTCAGTGACTTGTTATCTGAAAGAGACCTTCTTTTTGGTCTGAACCAAGTCCCTACAAATGTAATTTTATGACTTGCGAAGTGTCTGTTACTTTCTTTATCCCTAACAGTGAAGCATTCTGATTATATATAAAGTAAGCTATTAGAATAGGTACATGAGAGAGGGTACGTAAATACATTAATATGTGATGTTCAGTACTCAGTTGGAAATACGAGCATTGAAAGTATTTTTATAAGGAATATTAGAGTTATATTACAAAGCTCTGTATTTTTTCTTCAGAAAATCATGGGATTCATTGACAGTTGTGTGTTGCCCTTCAGAGAATCACAGACTGGTTTGGGGTGGAATGGACCTTAGAGATCATCTGGTTCCAATCCCCTGCCGTGGGCAGGAACACCTCACACTGGACCAGGTTACTCCAAGCCTCATGCAGCCTGGCCTTGACCACTTCTGAGTTTTCCTTCAAGCACTTATTTATATAAGTCCAATCTTTCATGATTATAATGTAAAAAAAACAAGGTGGGTTTTTTTTTTTTCCCTTACAGTTTGACCTGTAGAAGAAAATACTGTACTCCCCGATTTTGAAAGAAGTAAAAGATTATTTTATTCAACTCCTTTAGGGAAGAGAATTTAATCAGCAGAAACAGCTGCTTTAAACAGATCATTTAAGGACACAAAACTACAAAGGGGAATAGACATCAGTTCCTTAGGATACAGTTGGTGTTTTCTAGTTAGAAGTTCAAAATCGAGATACATTTCTTACTCAGCAGTCAACGCTTTCTTCCTTTAAAATGTATGCAAATTTCTACAAGTAGAGGTGACTTGCGAATTTTGACTTTCATATATAAAGCAAAGTGAACTGTAGTGATTGCTACTTTCTGGAGGACTAATTCAATTTGTTTTCCTAGAATTAAGGTTTAGTTTCACATGCACATGGTGGTACCCATCAGTGCTGCCAAAAGGAACAACCCACCAAAAAAAAGTTACTTAGGTTCTAAAGTAACTAAAAGTTCCTTAGCTTGGTTCGTGCTGTGTGGCCTTACAAACAGTTATGCTGTCTGTGGTAAGTGGTGGGAGATAAGTGGACTGGCTGGTTTACACTCCTAAACCTATGCTGCTGCTAAAAATTCAAGTTAGAGTGCAGATTTATTTCCCAAGTCTGCTTCTGACTTATGATTTAAATGTCCTGTTGATTTAACCTTGATTTCTCTTAGAGATGTGAGATTTGTCTGTATCAGCTACCTGAGGTGTAACCAGAAAGTGAATACTGAAATACCAGATGAAATTTGTAAAATATGTTGGTGCAAAAACCCTGTTTTCTCCTGAATTCCAGGCCTTTGGAATTTGTTAAAAGCTTATGTGTGGGCATTTGGTCAAGTTTTTTCTTAATTTTCTTTGGAAAAAGTTTTCCACAAAGTATTTTCAGTGTGGTCTTAAATATGACGTTTGGAAAATTATTTTGAAAGTGGCCAAAATTAAATTACACTTTAATTGCTCTCATGCTGTACTTTCTGCTGATTTCTGGATTTCTTAGTACATTGAAGAAAATTTCACTGTTAATTATTAAAATTCACTCTTATGTCTGATGAGCTTTTCCTTATTCAATGAGCACTGAAGAATTATATGCTATCAGACTGCATTAAAAAATATATAACTGCTCAACTACACTCATTTAAGGTTTCAAACCTATCACTGTGCAAAAAAAGTTTGTGCAGTTATACCCCTTAAGATTTAGATAGTTTCATGGGAGAAATCCTGTTATTTCTAAAATGTTTCTCCAAGGAGAATGGGATAAGGTGGGTGTCCTTTGTGTTTCTCTTCACAGTCCTAATTTATGTGTTACTTCCCAGCTTACAGGTTTTATTTATATATGGGTAGCACAAGTATTTAATTCATGTAATTTGCATGTGTTTTAGAGAGTTCTTTTTCATATTAACTTGTCATATTCTTCCTCAGTTGCTGAATCACTAAGTGGTTTATGACAGTGCAAGCATTATAGAAATGAAACCTGAATGAAGAAAGAGTGACTTTTTTGTAAACTGTAAGATTTAGATACTTGTTTAATTTATGTCTGAGATGCACTGAGTAACACAGTAGTGAAGGAACAGTGTGAGTTGAGCTTCACCATTTTTGTTGCCTGTGAAGAAAAGACAGCACTGAACATTTAGTTTATCTTGCACTGTCCTAGTAACTGATCCTCCTCTGTGAAGCAGTAGAGACTGAAAAAGTTTCATTTCATGATAAACTTTTTCATGATACTCTAAAGAGGCAAATGCTCTGCAATTTCTTCAGTGTTTCACTGTGGTTGCTTTATTCTTTGCCATGGCCGTTGCAGTACTAACTAATGCCCAGCCTGGACACAGAGATTTGAGTTCTCTGCAGACACGGGGCTCTTTCCCTGATGAGTCAGCGCCTTCAAAATGCAAACGTTTTTTATTTGGCTTTTGGCAGAAAATTCTGTTTCCCTTACCAGATGTCATAGCTATGCTCTCAGTGAATTTGATGCTTGAGTTGTTAAACAGTTTTACAGTAAAAAAAATCTGATTAAATTTTCTTTGTTTCTCTTCCTGCTCTCATCTTCTCTTATGTAAAATAAATTTTAAAATTACTTAACCATTGACAAAGACTGGTTCAAGGAGACTTGGGCTAAGAGATTGTGACAGCCTCAGAATCTGAACCCTTAAACAGATTCAAGTGGCAGATGGTACAAGAAATCATAAAGTTGCATGTGATGAGCTAGGCAAGTGTTTACTTTTTACATATGTGACTGCTAGAGAATGGATAAAATCACTGTAATTACATGCTCTTACTGGTGTACTTCTCACTTCCGTCTTTTTGTGGAACTTGATGTGAGAATCATTGAACAGCAAGGTTATTTGGCCCATATCCTGGCTAACTGGGTAGTAGAGTTGGGTCTTCTGGCTGTAAAGGTGTTGATGGAGAGAATGCAGGTGACAAATGGACACAGGAGAAAGGGGAGGCAAAGAAGCTGTGCTGGGGTAGCACACACCAGTGGTTCATGTCTGCTCTTGAAAGCTTTGTCCACCACACAGAGGAGTTGCCCTTCAAACTGTCCACATCCTTTGCAATTCAGGACTGTTTAGACTTGAGGCACCTAAAATATTTGTTGTGAACAGTTAAAAACCCAACATGGTTTGTAAGTTAGGTTGAGTAAAGACTGCCTGAAGAATTTGTTTAGCATGCTTTTAATATCTGTGGAGGCAGTACTGCGTGTGAACATCTCATTGCCACCAGTGCTACATTGTGAATTTTTTTACTGCTCTGTTTAATGCGATTTTTTTGGTTTTGTTTTGTTAACAGAATAGCAGTTTTGGGTTGTGACAAACTCCAGCACTACAGGAACCAAGTTTTCACAGTGAAGAGCTACTGCTTTCACAAGTTCTGACATCAGCCAGTCTTCCTTGAATTCTGGTGTGTGCGAGTCCTTGGTGGAGGTTGCATATATACATGTTTTCATGAAGAGAAGTGAGAAGCCAGAAGGTTATAGACAAATGAGGCCTAAAACTTTTCCTGCCAGTAACTATACTGGCAGCAGCCAGCAGATGCTACAGGAAATACGAGAGAGCCTCAGGAATTTGCCTAAACCCTCAGATGCTGCTAAAGCTGATCACAACATGGGCAAAATGTTATCTGAAGATCCTAGACAAGGCCGTAATCCCCCCAAATTTGTAACATATCATAAGGTTTTGCAGGAGATAAGAAACTCACTTCTGCCTTTTGCAAACGAAGCAACCTCAGCTGTCAAAGGAACATCAGAAGTTAATCGACAAATGCTGCAAGACTTACAAGCTGCTGGCTTTGATGAGGTGAAGTGTTTTATTTTGAAGATTTGGTGTTCTGCTAGCTGTAAACTATAAGTGTGTGTTGGAGGGGGTTTTGATCAGGGAATGTTTGAACAGCATGATAAGTAAAAAGCTTCTTCAGAATCTGGTAGGTTTCTGATTAGGACATGAAACCGGTAATATGGGGGATGTAGAAGAGGACAAACAGGGTTTAGAGAGACTTGGCTTTGTTTTTTTAAGCATCTTGTCCAGATTGTTCTTATGTAGTAGGTTGTTTTAATTATTTATATAATTTTAGCAGAGAGGACTGGCCTCTCTGTAACATGGATTTTGCCTCTGATACTCAAAGCAATTTTGGCTTGTGCTCAGTTAAAATAGTTTGATAAAATATGGCTTTTCTAAATTGAAAGGCAATTCCAAGTATTTCGGAAATTAATCTGAAATGTGGTTTCCAGGAAGGAAAAACGAATACACTGACAGCTCCTGTGTTTATATCAGGACCTGTACATCAGACTAAATCACACTTGTTTTCATGCCTTCTTTGTAAACCTGGGTACAAAAGCAGGTTTGAAAAAGAGCTAGCAAACCACTCATCTTTCCAAAGGAAAAAGGCACAATACCAAAACAGGGATTAACTTTACAGGCATGCACTGCTTGCAGTAGTGACCAGCTCATGAGTTCTGCTGTCTGTGATGATTTGGTATTTACAGAGACATCTATCTCTACCAAGAGTGAGCTTCTCCAGAACTACCAACTGGATTTTCCTCAGCATTTGTTTTTTCAAAGTAGATTAGTTCTCAGATCCATTTTTACAGATTGAACCTGCAGCTGGTTTTGCAAAGTGACGTTTGTGGTATATGGCTGATAATAAACTAGAAAGGTATCTTAAGCTGATATTTTTGTTGGATCCTTTGTATCTTGAAGCCTTTTGCTCCTACCCTTTGTTCTTGGATATAACTGTGAATTCCCATGACACTTGTGATTATATGGGGCTTTTTTCAGGCACAGTGCCAGCATAAGTCCTTTCTGCCATGTGTTAACCTACAGTTGTGTCACCACAAAAGCCCATATGGCACTCATCCACGTATGGTACTAGGAACAGATACAGCTGAAGTAGGAAAGCATTTTTCTTGGTTGGAAAGTTTCAAAATGTATTGAATTTTTTTTTTTTTTTTTTAATTAAGTATCACAGACATTCTGGTTATTTTCCCCCACCCCTCAGGTAGCAGGTAGAATTAATGGCTAAAGTGGAACAAATAGCTATCAGGTGTGTGTATATAGATAGTTTTATATCTAAAATGCGCATGTGTGTGTAACAATCGGGGTAGAATGGTGTTCATTGTGTTTGGGGTTTGTTTATCCTAAATAGCTTACAAAAAATATAATTTGCTTACTATGGTTCAAGTTCAATCCTCATATGCTCTTTATAAGGTGATACTGTTTAAGGCATTGAACACCTCATATCACATAGGTAACCAAATTTTTGAGTGAAAATACTGTATCTGCTTTTTATTGTATCATCTGGTCTGTAAAGATTGTGACAGCTTTATTGTATAGGATGTTTTTATTTTGAAATCCTTTTTTAAGGTTCTGGTTTGTTCACTTAATATAATTATTGTTTCTGAAGGTTGTATGTAGTTTTGTATGTTTGAGTGTTAAAAATGATGAAAGTAGAAATGTGGTTTTGAATTTGAAGTTGGTACTGACAGCTTCCCTTCTGAGGTCTCTTTGGTGTTCCATTGGTTTGAGTAGGAGGTGAATGCTGTCATATGTTTGTAGTTTGTATAACAGTTCAAACATCATGTGAACTGAAGTGATTGCTTTAATATGGCAAAATACGGCATAATAAATCATTCAAGACAGTGTGCTT
Organism: Daphoenositta chrysoptera; assembly: GCA_013397915.1. Lineage (NCBI taxonomy): Eukaryota > Metazoa > Chordata > Aves > Passeriformes > Daphoenositta > Daphoenositta chrysoptera. The sequence goes on along the minus strand of VZRO01004102.1, from coordinate 161,661 downwards.
TAGCCAGAGGGAGCTATGCTGTGGATTTGTCTCAAAACTGTTTGGTCAGCTGTACAAATCTCATTCAATATAAATGGGAGAGCACCATCTCTGGAATTCTGCCTTGGTTGCTTGACCTTATTTCATTCAAGTCAGTGGAAAAGCCACTGGCCGTAATACATTTTCCATTGACTGAGATTGGCTTGTCTATCAGATCAAAACTTGCGTTTGGATCTCTAAGAACACAGAGCCTAAATCTACTACAAAAGTAATTAACAGAGTTTCTGCCAGTAATTTTGTATTCATCAGGAGGAATTTTTGAACTGAAAAGATCCAAATTTCACATTAGGCTATCTGTATTTATTTATATCTTTTGTAGATTAATTTAGGTTGGAAGGGACCTCTGGTCATCATGTAACCTGTTACCTGGGTAATGCACTGCAGTAACAAATGCTTGTATGACCAAGCTGTTGTATGAATAGCAAGATGACATGATTTACATCAAACTACAGTGCTTCAACAAGTTAACTTTTTTTCTGAACATTGAGACTGCAGCGCTATTTTGGATGATCTCTTCTGGAGAAGACATTTTAAAATTAGTTTTAAAACAATTGAGAGAAATTGATACTTTGTAAAGTTACTTTGGTAAAATTAGTGGAGGATATTTGGCTAAATAACCATGATTTTTGATATTTTTTGTGATTTTCTTGTAAATTATTTTTTGTATATAATTTTCTCTTTAGGATATGGTTGTACAAGCTCTTAGACAAACTAACAACCGTAGTATAGAAGCTGCCATTGAATTTATAAGTAAAATGAGCTACCAGGATCCTCGTCGGGAACAGATGGTTGCAGCAGCAGCAAGGCCTGTAAACGCAGGTATGAAACCACCAGGTAGGTGTATCCATGGTGATGCAGTAACTCACTGAATGTATTCTTATAGGTGAGAAATAGAACACAGTAAATTTTGCCTTCACGTGCTCACAGTGGAAGAGAGATGCTGAGATAAGGTGTTTTGCTTTTAAAAACAGCATTTTTAACATCTAATGTAATCCTTCTGAAAGATAGGTCCATTTTACATGAATTTCTTAAGCATTATTTTATAACTGCATGGTTTTATTACTGTGCGTTAACATTTTATTCAAGGAATGGCATTCAGATCTCATTTTGATAATTTTTGTCCCTTGCTGATGTGGTGCCTGTATTTTGTTCTGTATCAGGTGCCATTTAGAAATAAATGCTGAGCATTGAATTCTTGTTTTAATTTTTTGCCTCTCTTCACATACACTCCCACACAACAGCACTGTGTATGTGTATTTTTGTGTAGATATGTGTGTGTGTATTTATATATCATACAACTACAATATTTGTATTTTAGGATGTTATGTTTCAGGATCCCTCTCTGCTTAATTACCTGCTTGGTTTCTGGTTTTGTTTGTATAGTTTTTAAGGCAGGTTTCATGTTGTTAGAAGTGTTGAAGGACAGACTATGTCTTTGCTAGCAGAGTCAGAATTTTGCCACTTGGTATTGCTTTCTTAACAGATGCTAGCACATTTTTAATACTTGATGCGTTCTTTGTAGTAGCATACTCCTAAACAAAGGCTAACTCTAAAATACATCAGAAATACTGTATTTTTATTTGATTAAAATTGGGTGCTGAGCTGCTAGCACTGGAGTTAGATTTTAAATTAACAATATAGGTAGGAGAAAAAATTAGTCAGGAGTAGCAAAGAACAGCGTTATTTTCCTTTAGTCTGTTAAGCAGGATTAATTGGTGCTTGTGTGAAGTTTGTAGGTAAATTTAGACACAATTTTCATTGTTACTTGCAAAAATATAGTAATTAACACATTCTTTTAGTGAGGATAGAGTGATTTTCAGCAGTTAGACTACGGTATGTGTTTGCACATATCTTAGTGTTAACGTAAAAACCACAGTAAGACTGCCTGCACTATCAGTTCGTTGTATGTCTTGTTTATATGATGCAAAATAGTATCTGTGAAGTAAATATATAGCAGGGTTTTGCTCTAAGTTTTGCATTCATACAGTTTTAATTCTTGCCTCTCTATCTACAACACTTTTACTCAAAAAGATAAAACTTTTAAAATTAAAGTATGTAGTCAAATTCTGCATGCAGGGAGTATAACAAGTCTGGATGATCTGTATGCATGCAAGGGTGCAAGCCTTGATTTTACAGCATTCAGTCAAATTTCAGTTTAAGAACACTAAGTGTTTTGCCACACTTAACTGGAAGGGATAGCAACATAACATTTTTTTCCATGCTGTTACTTTTTTATTGCATTTGTGCTGGACGTTTTGAGAGTTTCTTGTACATGTGATGAAAAATATATTGTGTGCCTAATAATTTTATGTGTTACCATTTTTTCAGTTAAGTTTTGCATTTTTACTGAAGCAAAATGTATTTTCATGAGAGTGATTTCTAAAAAATCACTTTCTGGTATTATAGTTTCAATGCTTTTTTTTTTTTTCTCTTACATGTGCACTGAGCATATTTACCATGCTGTGCTGTGTATTACTAGAGAAAGTTTTCATGTGAAGTACAGTGGATTATATTGTGTCAGAGAACACAGGTCCTGTTTCTGTAGTAATTAGTGCAGAAGAAAATATTCAAAGCAGTAAATCGGAGTAATGTGTAATAATGTAAATGCTGTGTTTTGTTCTCGTGGAAGCAGGGGCTGTCCAGCAGCCAGTTAACCGCAAGCAGAGCTGGAAGGGTTCTAAGGAGTCCTTGGTTCCTCAGCGGCACGGCCCTTCCCTGGCAGAGGGTGTTGTTTATCGCTCGGAAAGTCCCAGCTCCCAGCCTGATGTAGGAAGGCCATTATCTGGATCTGGCATTGCAGCGTTTGCTCAGGCTCATCCTGGCAATGGACAAAGAGTGAATCCCCCACCTCTACCACAGATAAGGAGTGTTACTCCTCCTCCTCCACCTCCTCGGGGGCAGACACCCCCTCCAAGGGGAACTACTCCTCCACCTCCTTCCTGGGAGCCAAATTCTCAAACAAAGCGGTACTCTGGAAACATGGAATATGTGATCTCCCGTATTTCTCCAGTGCCACCAGGAGCATGGCAGGATGGTTATCCTCCTCCACCTATGAATCCTCCTCCTATGAACTCATCCACACAGGGTCAGAGAGGCATGAGTGCTGTCCCCATTGGCAGGCAACCAATAATCATGCAGAGTTCTGCCAACAGCAAATTTAGTTTTCCGTCAGGAAGAGCTGGAATGCAAAATGGCAATTGTCAGGCAGAATTCATAGTTCACCAGAATGTGGTGTCTGGGAATTCGGTGAGTCGCCAGCCACCCCCATACCCAATGAATCCAACTAACAGGCAGAGTCCCACAGCACTACAGATGCAGGCAGGAGGATCTGCTCCTCCTTCAGCATATACCAATGGGAATCTTCCTCAGACAATAATGGTGCCAAACAGAAATAGTCACAACCTGGACCTTTACAACACAAATGTCGCTGTAATACCTGCATCCTGGTCACAGCCTTCCTCTGTGCAGCCGCAGTCGTCGCCAGGCAACGGGCACGACCTGCCTGCATGGCAGCCCAGCGTTCCCATGCGGTCAAACTCCTTCAACAACCATCACGGCAGCAGGCAGAGTCACTCTGGCAGCTCCCAGCCTTCGGCCACCACAGTGACAGCCATAACGCCGGCTCCCATTCAGCAGCCAGTGAAAAGCATGCGAGTGCTGAAACCAGAGCTGCAGACTGCCTTGGCACCCACTCACCCTTCTTGGATGCCGCAGCCCGTGCAAACTGTTCAGACCATTCCCTTCTCCGACAGTCCCTCTACAAATATGGCAGTTATGTCTCCTGTTGTGGAGGCTCCAAATTACCAGGGTCCCCCACCACCCTACCCAAAACACTTGTTACATCAGAATCCTTCTGTCAATCTGTATGAGGCAGGACCCAAGCTCAACAAGGAGGAGGCACCTCATTTATCCAGGGAGGATGAGAATGAAAAGAATTACGAATGTGTTGATGCAACAGATAAAGAAAAGAAACAAATTACAACCTCACCTGTTCCTGTTAGAAAAAACAAGAAAGATGAAGAAAGAAGAGAGTCTCGCATTCAAAGTTATTCCCCTCAAGCCTTTAAATTCTTCATGGAACAGCATGTGGAGAATATACTCAAGTCACACCAGCAGCGTTTGCATCGGAAGAAACAACTGGAGAATGAAATGATGCGGGTAAACTCTTCCTTCTTTCTAAATCTATGACTAAACTGTTCCTGTATTAATTTTATGAGATATGTCTTAATTGTAGAATTAAATAGTACAAATAAGTAGAACATTTTGGTACACTGTGGTATTGAAGTCTATTTTTAATCTTTGTATTTATGTGGCAAGTTTCTTCCTTGTCTTCTTTATGTATTTAATTTTCTTCTTAGAAATTGCTTTTCAATTAAGTTTTTTGCATGTCTAAAGTTAATTTGTATGGCCTACATACAGTAAGGCAGCAGAAGCAAAATAATTGTTGCATGAACTAAGATGTAGCTACATTACTCATAGCATTTTGTTATGGGTTCTATTTAATCCTGATTTTTGAGTTATATGGCATATTTTAATGATTTTTAAAAATATTTCTGTTTTTTAAAATGTGTACTGCAGGTACAAGCAAAGTGGGGACCAGTGGCAGGCTGGTTAGTACACTAATACAGTCACCTAGTGATATTTTTTACATTCTGCCGTTTGTTACCAGTAGGGATATTTTTTTTTAAATTCAAATTTTTAAAAAAAGTATTTAAAGGTTATTTGGGGTTTTTTTTAGAATGAAAGAGACATGCTATTTTTGGTGTAATTATTTTGTAATCCACGCTGTAAATGTATCTGTTTAAACAGGAGCAATCAAAGGGCATAATTATAAAACAAATACATGTGAAATCAACTGTTTTGTGCCTGCATGGAGTCAGTGGTCTATTTCTGGTGTTTCAGTGTTCAATTAAACCAAGTCAAAAGGGTAAAAACTGGAGCTGACATAAACATATGTCATTTCAAAAGAGAAAACAAGTGAGAAGTAGTGAAACGAAGATTTGCAGAAAGGTGAAATTAAGATGAGTCACATATATATATTTCTTAACATTTGTAGTTGAAAGTTTGACATAAGTATGATGTAGCTTTTTATTTATTCTATGAGAGTATGTATTTGGCTTATGCCACTTTCTTGACATGCTGTTTTTTAAATCTATGTTTTCTTACTCTGAGAATTCTTACTGTAAGCTGTAGTCTTTTGTTAGTGTTTGCTTAATCACGATTATTTAAATGTTAGCAAAATTTCATCCTGGAACTCTTACTAGATCTTTATTCTTAGTCTTCTCTCTTTCCTTTTTCACTTCACTAACAGCTGATTTAAACTGTTAAGGTGTGGGAAGCTTTCCTGAACTCTGTAGCCTCCATCCCTGTGTAGACAAGTAAGATTCTGAAGCAACAGTGTTTCTTAAGAATAGCATGATCCCTTTTTAGAGGGCTTTGCATGCAATCCTGCATCAAAATTAAGCATGAATTTATTTTGGCTATTTTTGAGTACTTAAGTGTAAGATTATAGTTAATGTTGATTTGCAAACTTCACTTTCCTTTCTTACTGTGTTGTGTTCTGTAGTATCTCAGAATAAGTATTACTTATGTGAAAGCACTGATACAACTTTTCGTGATTTTTTTTGTGCATTTAAAGCAACTTAAGTAGGGGTATTTTATAATATTTATAGTATTAATGCTGGATTTTTAATAGTTTATGCTAGATTTAAAGCTGGGATGTTTAATTACAGGCTGAGGGGTGGAAGATGGGATATTATGCTTCAGCAGACCTCTCCTTTTTCATACGCATACAGGAGAGGAATGCCACAACAATAAAGTATATTTTGAGTATTCATGAGGAGAAAGGAAAACACACTCATTATTTATTTTCAGAAAGTTTTAAGAAGATTAAACAAGTTTTGAATTCCTTCTTTTCTCCCCTTTGATTTTTGTAAGAAAAAAACCCAGAATGCATCCCTATGAAGATACCTACTTTCACAGGATGCTGTATTTCTAACATATGTGACATATTTCTATGCTGTCAAGTTTCCTAGGAGTGGAGTAGTCTCAAAAATGTTTGATTTAGATGTGTGAATTTGGCCAAGAGTTATAATAGGTGTCTTTCCTGCAGAGAGAAACTGAAGTAATCCTTTAAGGCAAAGCAAGATGAGGGAGGAGCAAAATGAGAGCCAATTATGATAGAGAGCAAGTCAGGAAACTCTGGCGTCTGGCATTTTTCTAGAAATAATTGGAGAGATGTGCGGAGAAGTTCGTGCAGCTGACAGTTTGTTAATTTTTGGTAAATGCTGAAGCTGAGGAGAGTTCTAGGGAAAATACAGAAATTCAGAGAGAAGGTTTGTATTTAATGTTTGGTTTAGTGGATGACATAGGGAAAAATGAAGGTGGATTGAGGGAAGAGATGACAAATTGCAGTACTTGGGCTAGTCTTTTACAATAAAACTGTTAGGATACAAGAGCTAGAGAACAAGTGGAAGAAAGTAAAGCTACAAGGGTTTTGGAGACTCTTCTTTGTGTATCTTGCAGTGATTAATTATTGAGTCTCACTCCTAGGGTGTTGTTGCCATCTGTGTTTTATTCATTGCTACCTTTGTCAGTGATGGGTGAGGTTCATTTTGTGGCGAGTTGGTCTGTACTGAGGCAGACTTTAGGGTTCAGATGGGCCTTGTGAAGGTGACTCACCATTGTCTGAACAGGCTCAGGTCTTCAGTTGTCTTCTTGACATTTGTAAGTCTTAAAAAAATCCTTCCTTCTGTGTGAAGTGTGCCTTAAGCCTGTTCATTCATGGAGAACTTAAGATGTTTCTGTCTTGGAAGACAGTACGCAGATATTCCTGAAATAAGACAAATTTTTGATTCAAAATAGGTGGTTGAACCTATTTCCCACACCAGTCTTGAAACTACTGCTACCCAGTCCTCAATACTCCCTGGTATCTACAAAAAATTGTCTCAAATTTGAGACAGCCTTTTCTCCATTTAAATCTTACCAAATTTGTATTTCTTGTGAAGTTTGTTTGCATTTTGTATGCATTTTCCTAATTGCATCTCCTTTGGATCCATTTTTGCTATGACGCCTAAGAAAGAAATATTCTGTGTTCTAACAGTATTTTCCTTACTAGGTGACATATAGTAACTTGTGAAAGCATTTTTAAGATACTGAATGATATCTAATTGATATTTTCTCTCGCCTTTTTTCTCAGTCACATCTATTGTATTTTGTTTCAAGTTATGTTGGAAGTCAGGCAAGGCCAAAGTTGTCTATTAACATACAGTCTATACAGACCTAGTCTTAGTTACCTAGTCCTATTCGTGGTCCTAAGTACTGCTATGCAGACAGTATCTCCAATATTTGAAGCTTTAAAGAGGTGGAAGCAGTAAGATTTGGTATCAAGAATCAAAAAGATGTGACAACAAGAAATGGAAAGCTTTTAGAATAGTGCTTGAGTACAGTTGTGATGCTTTGCAGGGATTCAGTGTGGCCATGTTTATGATCTACATGTCCATGAAAAAATAAGGAAATATGCTACAGGTTGAACTTGGAAATCATTGCTGTGGGATGGTGATTTCAAGCCAGGTAGGCAGGTAAAATAATTGTGAGAAAGGGAGCATATAGTAGTTTGAAAATGCTGTCAGAAAACAAGGAGTGAACATCAAGCTGTATACGGATAGTGTCACAGAGAAAAAAATATAAAAAATTGAAGAGATTCTATTCGCATTAAAACAGAAAAAGAAGGGTTATTGTAGTTCCAGGCCATGAAATTTACCAAGAAAAATGGCACCAAAATTGTGTGGGACTCTAAGGGAATTGAAACAAGCAAAAATACACCAGGAGGCACCCAGGTTTGAGTACAATGAGAATGATCAATGTGGTTCTTGGAGATAAGGGTGTCCATGCTGCAGGTGGTGAGTTGTGTGTGGCCTGTGAGTGTTTCAGCTGTCAGAATGTTGGTGGCATTGGCTGGAACACCGGGGATGTTCAGTCAAGATAGGGATATGTACACAGATGGGAGCCAAGAAAAGATACTGTGGGGAGGAGCGAGCCACTTCAAAAGAAAGTACTCTGCTCAGCTGGTTGGTATGTAGAGTGGAGAGCAGTGGTGAAAGTGTGAGCAAAGTCCTGTTAGAAAGGAGTGGGTTATGTAATAAGAGGGAATATCAGGTCCAGGCTTGTGGCAGAGGCACGGGCTTGGTGTGGGCAGGCAGTAGGAAGCAGTGCCAGTAGGATCTGTTTTGGGTAGCTACGCATGGAAGCATGAGAGAGTGAGAAGGAGTGCATGCTCCCTCCTGCAGCTGAAATTCAAGATCATGGTCAGTTCAGTGACTTCTGCTCCATCTAGTTTGCCTTTCCCATGGCAGCTCCTTAGCCCTCAGCAGCTTACAGCTCCTAGACACATCTTGGCTTTCTTTAGCCGTGTAAAGAGAATTGGGGAGGCAGCTGATGCACACTGTTACCCAGATAATATTATTTGCAGTGGTTTTTATCAGTAATTTGTAAATTACATTTCTTAAGAATGTAGTAGTCCCTTCTCAAGAACCTCGTGGTGCATGGCACCTTGTGCATTTTGCTGTTAAAAATGATCACATTTCAGTTTTTTATCACTCCTGTATGTTTTCATAGAAGCCTAACGTGTAAATTAAAACAAAACCAAACTCCTTTAAGTATTATTTCTTGTGCTGTGTATAAGTATTTGGTTTGCTGTGCCTAAGCCTTGTAATTAATTATGAGAAGATCACCAAGAATTAAAGAGTATTGTTCACTCTTCAGATTTAACTCTCTTTGCTGCACAGGTCGGATTGTCACCAGAAGCCCGGGATCAAATGAGGAAAATGTTGTGCCAGAAAGAGTCTAACTACATTCGGCTAAGAAGAGCTAAAATGGACAAGTCAATGTTTGTAAAAATTAAAACCCTGGGAGTTGGTGCATTTGGAGAAGTTTGCCTAGCAAGAAAAGTGGATACTAATGCTCTATATGCAACAAAGACTCTGAGGAAAAAAGATGTCTTGCTTAGAAATCAAGTTGCTCATGTTAAAGCTGAGCGGGATATCCTTGCCGAAGCTGATAATGAATGGGTGGTTCGCCTGTACTATTCATTCCAAGATAAGGACAATTTGTACTTTGTAATGGACTACATTCCAGGAGGTGATATGATGAGTCTCCTAATCAGAATGGGTGTCTTTCCAGAAAATCTGGCACGGTTCTACACAGCAGAACTGACGTGCGCAGTTGAGAGTGTTCATAAAATGGGCTTCATCCACAGAGATATTAAACCTGACAATATCTTGATAGACCGTGATGGTCATATCAAACTGACTGACTTCGGGCTCTGTACTGGTTTTCGATGGACCCATGACTCAAAATACTACCAGAGCGGTAAGAGAAGTACAAGTATTCTTTACAAGGAATTAAATGAGAAATTACTAGAAAGATGACTGTGCTGTTTCCTTTATGCAAAGGTTTAAGTAGGCTTTTAAAAATCCTACTTGATACTTAAAACAACAGCTGAACAAAAAGTTGGAGCAAAAGAGAAGTCACGGTTTTGAGAGTGGTAAAATACAGATTATCTGATAACTTGATTTTAGTTTTCAAAAATAAAAACATACCTTCAAAAACAAGTTTTAAATTACTTTTGATCAGTTTTTATCAAAATATCGTATATCTTAGACCAGACTGTAACACAGTCTCTGGTGAGAAGATGGAGATTTAAAATCTGATTTGATCTTTTGATGATTTAAATGTTGGAGGTTTTATGTTTACGTAAATGTAAAAATAATATACACCCTGTACCCCCAGTGTGGTTATGTTAAGAAAAATCTGAGAAGTATTGAGATTGGTATATTCTCATAGTTATGCCAATAATTAGCTTTAAAAAATTGTGTCCTCAGAGGTTGGTATTTTATATCATAAACAAAAATCAACATCCCGATGTTGATTTCTGTTTTAACTCTCAGGTTGAGTGTTGAAACTGGAAGAGATTCTGTCTTGTAACACGAAATGTTAACGGGTAAAGAAAATTACATATTAGATAAGAACTAAAGTAACCATCCTCAATTTTGCCACCCTTGTCACTCCGTGGCAGGTGATCATGCCCGTCAGGACAGCATGGATTTCAGCAGTGAGTGGGGTGACCCAGCGAACTGCAGGTGTGGGGATCGGCTGAAGCCACTGGAGCGCAGGGCTGCACGGCAGCACCAGCGCTGCCTGGCCCATTCCCTGGTGGGCACACCCAACTACATTGCACCAGAAGTGTTGTTACGAACAGGTAATGAGTGCATTTTTGTACTGCAGTCTTGCTGCAGAGTAACTGGTATTCAGGTGTCCTGCTTCGCCTTTCCTACACTGCTGCTTTTCCCAAGGATGGGATATTATAACAAAAAAATAAATAGTTGTTCATATGGAAATCTTACATAAGTAGTGAATAGATTTCTCTTGTGAACTTTTTTATTCTTAGAAATTCAAGATTAAAATTATACAAAGGCTTGACTACCTTATTTGAACTTCGTTTCAGGTTACACACAGTTGTGTGACTGGTGGAGTGTTGGAGTAATTCTCTTTGAGATGCTAGTGGGGCAGCCTCCATTCCTGGCACAAACACCACTAGAAACACAAATGAAGGTAACTTTAAAAGTCTGGTATTAACAGTCTGAAAAAGGCTTGAAATGTAGATAATCTTTCTAAGTTGTAATGGAAACAAAAGTGATGTTTGAGAGCACTGCCTATTCAGGCATGTTATAAACTATGGAGATTTTAAACTTTTATGTTGCTGTGGAGGTGCACTTAATTTATAAAGGGACTTCTAGAATCACATTCATAACTTTTATCTGGTCATACAGTAAAAATGCCAACTAAAAATCACGTCACATCTCAGCCTTTCACTTTTTGTATCTGTTCCAGTTATTATTTCCACTTTCTTTTCTTCTCCTCTTCCAGTATCTGGGCATTCTTTTACCACCACTTTGCTTCCATGCCTGCTTGCCTGCAGAGGATTTCCTTTGGTGACATACCTGCAGGTGCTTAGCATGGGAATGTGGAGAAGCAGCAGGTGACTGCCTGCTCAGGGCTACTGACAGCTCAGAGCCTTTGGTCCTTTCCTTCCTGAGCCCCTGCTGTTTCAGAGAAAGCATCAAGGCAGTCTTCTGCAGGTGTCATTTTTGCAAAACCGCGTTCAGTTGGCTCAAATGTAGGGCAGTATTGATTTTTTTTGAAACTTGAAATGTGTCAGTCTTACAGTACATCATAAAACTCAAAATTCATCTGCCTCAACTTCCTAGGATTGTAAGTCATGTGCCTAATCTTATGTTCCAGATGCTGGATTTTATCGTATCTTTATTGTTTTATAGCAGGGGTATTCCATACCAGACCTAGTTCAGATTTAGAATGCAAATAAACTTTACCTGGATTTTGCCGGATTTCCAGACAAAATATTCCTTGTGTTTCTGAAAGAGCAGCTTCATGTTTTCCCCTCTACTGTGAAAAACCTTAGATGTATTGAAATACTTCTTTGTGGTCATTTGTTTTGTTGTTTTAATGCGATGTTTCCTTTTTATGGAATTATAAATACACATCTTTTTGCTTTTAAGGTTATCAACTGGCAGACTGCACTTCATATTCCACCTCAGGCTAAATTGACTCCAGAGGCCTCCGACCTTATTATTAAACTCTGCCGAGGGCCAGAAGATCGTTTAGGCAAAAACGGTGCAGATGAAATAAAAGCTCATCCATTTTTCAAAACAATTGATTTTTCAAGCGATCTACGGCGACAGTCTGCTTTCTACATTCCCAAAATTGCTCATCCTACTGACACATCAAACTTTGATCCTGTTGATCCAGATAAATTGTGGAGTGATGATGATAAGGAGGGGAACAGAAATGATACCCTTAATGGGTGGTACAAAAATGGAAAACATCCTGAACATGCTTTTTATGAGTTTACCTTCCGAAGGTTTTTTGATGACAATGGCTACCCATACAACAATCCAAAGCCCATTGAGTATGAATATGGTGGTTCCCAAAACTCAGAACAGCAGTCAGATGATGATGATGATGATGATGAACAGGCAGGTAGAGGAGTTCAGAGTCGTGATCTAGTTTATGTTTAGTAGAGGAATAAAGGTCAAAAACGAAATAATCAATTTTGCAGCTATAGCTTTTGAAAAGTCTCTTCCTTTAAGAGAATTGAAAGAAGATTGCTAGGGTAAATATGTGTACGCTTTTTTTTAAATGCTAAAGAATTATTTCTTTACTTTCCTTTTTTGTACATTTTGTTTTCTCAGAATACAGGGAAATCCTTCTCAAAAATTAATTTATTCCAGTGATGTTAATTGTTTAATTTAGAAGAGATTTGATGTTAGGTAAAAAAGTATCACTTGAATATTGTTATTGGTCCGCTGTACTCTAAGTACTCAAAATAGGAAATAGGGATTTTTTATTTTCCCTAAGATGATGCCTGGTATCTATTTGTACATATATTGAATAATTTTAGGGAACAAATCTCTGCTTCAGAAGTTTTAATCACAGTTTTTTCCATGCATTGACCAAATATAAAATCTACTTTACACTAATAAAGTTCTTTGATACATTTCTGGAGAGAAAAAAAAAAGGGCTGCTGTACCCTCACTTCTCACTTTATTTAGCTTTGTTATTCGCAGTGTTGGAAAAACAGCCACCGATCTGGTGAAACATTTCCAGCTGCTGTGGGAGTGGCCTAGTTCTCAGCTTTGAAACAGAAAGTGTCAGTCTTGGCCATAGTATGATTGTAAGATGATAAAGCATTAGAACTAGTATTTTATTAAATAGTAATTGGATTTGGTATTAGTAACACTGTAGCATGTGACTGGTACTCTCAAAGCAGGACTGCTCACTCAGAAACAACTTGGTTGTCTCCTGTAATCAGTTCTCCTGTAGATTTAAGAGGAAAAGAAGCATTAGAAACAACACTTACTGAAATCTACTTTAATTTTCTGACTACAACCAAACTGTAAAGTGTGTAGAGTGCTACTTTAGTTGGACTTTTTAGTTTGAACAATAAATTTTAGAATGGTGTCTTTATGATAAATTTGATACAGGTAATGGGAAAAGATGATAAATCATGACTTTTGAGATTTCTTGTGGAGACCCATTTCCCTTGGCTGGAACAGTTTTCCTCCTGGTTACACAGGCAGTGAGGAGAAGGGCTGTGCACAGGGTCTGTCTGAGCTGGCAGTACAGTTTCAATGCTCTGCCTTTCACAGCCTGGTTCAGAACAGAATTAGGAACTTAGAGCTGTGCCTGCTGCCTTCTGTATTACTAATTCCATAATTTCCAGCAACAGATGATCAGGGATCTCCTAGGGTCTCGTGGTGGGAGGGTACTGAGCCTGTTGAGGTTACGTGGAGCAGGGATTGGGAGCATCGCTCTAAGCAGCTTCACTGAAAGACCACGAGTTAGAGTTGAGAGGCAGAAAAATTACGTTTTTGTCTCTATGCTTCTTTTTCCTAAAATTACCCAGTCGTAAAAAAAATGCACTATTTTTTAGTAAAGTTCGTGTCTTTTGAAACATTTCTTCTTCCTTGGAATTGAATTCCAATGGATAACCTAATAACATGCGTGTAAGCATTACTGCTTTCCTAAATTATTATTTGTGCCGTTGCACTGGCATTGCAACTGTCTAAACATCGTGAAATTGGTGTTCATAGCTGTTCTTGCAGCAAACATCAGTTACTAGTTTACTTCTGTCATCAAGCTGGTTTGTTTCCTTATGGCCATTTGTTCTCTTTCTGTGCTCCAGACCAGTGTCTCTCTTCGTGCCAGTGCAACTGTCTGTAGTACTGTCCTAAATACTGGATCAGAGGAGAAAGTGCTTGTTGGTCAGCATTTGGCGTTTCCTTTCTTGTAAGTGTGATCATTTGAGTGATCCAGTTTCTAGTGTGGTCCAAAAATGATTTATATTGACGTAACTGAGGAACTGCAGCAGGTTAGCAGTGGGGAAACTTCTTAAACATACTTCGTAACAGAAGAAAACGTTTGTGGAAGTTCACCCCTCTACCGTGAAGTGTTTATAATGGTTAGAAGATGGTTATGAGAAGTTGTTTTCTCAAACAAGTAGTTAGTTGCTTTCTATAATGAAAATGAGTTTGCAGCTTAATAAAACAATTCCTGTTCTGCCTTTTCCACAGCTGTTGAAATAGAGTAGCTTTTATGATTAATTTCATTTAGCTTAAATATTATAAAATGGCTGCAGTGCATAACTACTCCATTTTATATATTATGTAAAAAAGATTGCTTTTCATGTAAATAAACTTAAAAGATTATCCTCCTTCATAATAAGTATCCCAGTAAAACTGGTCTACTTGTCTTGGAGTAAAGTATAATATATTACTGGTTAAGGGTGATTTAGTCAAGCCTGCCTTACCATTTGTGAAGTGTGCAGAGAAAATAATGTCAATTGATTAAACCGACTCTTAAAATTGCCTTTTCATCTATCTCTCCTCTGCCTGCACTATACAATGGTGTGTTCCTGTTTAATGTTATTACTGATCTTAGGCAATTTAGAACTAATTTTTTAAAAGGATTAAAAAGTGTCCTGTAAAGGCACCATTGGTCTAAAAAGCGAAGCCAATTGCTTTTATTAAAGGAAATTATTGATTCTTTTAAGGACATGTGCAAGTACTGAAATACTAAATACTCTCTTGCCTTTTTAAACAAATACAGGAAGTGTTCACATCTTTAGGATTTGGTAGATGATTCTGGCATTTTCTAATATGTGTTAGAAGCTGTAATGTACCTTGTTTGAATTTGCCACCTATATGCTGCAGTATTACATATTTCCTTGCAAAAAGTGCAGTTTGTTACAGTCCAGGTTCTCCTCTGAGAAAGTTAGTTACACATGAATGTTGTCACAACTCTCCAGCACACTCTGCCTTACCCATGTTTTGAAACTTGACGTTTCATACATAGATTCAGAGTCTATTGAGATTCTTCATAGTTGCTGCTTAAAACATGGGTGTTTCACTGGTGACCTGCGATGGGGATTGGTTTGTACAGGCAGTGGAGAAGAGAGGCTCCTAGCCAGCAGCTGTGGAATTCTGCAGTAAGTTTTAGTTCAGGTTACTTTTACTTTGTAAAGCATGAAAACAAGTTTCTCTTTAATGTGCCCTTGTATACATATTAATTGTATTTATAAAATACTCTATAATCCTATAACTGTACTGTAAATACTATTTGATATTCCATGGCATTCTATCCTCGGGCAGGCCCTCTTGCTGTATCTTTTCTATCCTCGATTTGTAATAGAATCTATAGAATTTATGGCTAGAAAGTCTCTTTGAGACTGATGTATCTTCCACTGTTACAAAGCTGTGAGTGGGAATGATTTCTTTAGACTCCTTTTAATATTATTCAGCTGATAGGCAGTGTAGTGGGTGGGTTCTTCGATGATGCTGCTGTCACTGAAGATACTATTAGGCTTTTGTTTCAGATGTTGTGGGTGTTTCAGATCAGACCTTCACATCTGTTTGCTTTATTTCAGCCAAAGCAAAAAGATAGTGAATTGGGTTAATGCTGTAGTAAAACGTTTGAATGCCTTAAGATGCTCATGATAAAGGCACTATTCTAGTTTACTGATTTATATATATCTATATAGATATATAGACTTATTCTGTGTGTGTATATGTATATATAATGTCTTTTTTGTATTATAAGACTGTCGGTTCTTTTGGATTCTCCAATTAAATACATAGAAAATCCCACAATTCTGCTTAAGTAGCGCGTTCGTTTATTCTGTGTCTAGCTAGTAAACTTAACAATCTTGCATTATCTCATGGCCATAGTAAGTTATTCACTGGTCTTTTGAGTAGTCTTTACTTGTCTCTGTCATGACCTGGGCATCCCCTTTTGCCAGGTCTCTGCATCCCTGCAATCCAGCTACATGTGTGGCATGTGATCTTTGAATGCCCCTCCGAACATCTGGGTCTTAGAGGGCTATGGGGTGGTGGCTTGGACCATGATCTCCAAGTCCCCTGATGTTCATATGAAAAGAATGTGCATCTTTGCTGACTTTTCCAGTAGGTACACTGGAGCATCCATCCTCTTTGTGCAGGAGTGCCAGGTTTCCAGTTTGTCAGTTCCCAGCAGTTGAGGAGTGGAGGCTTCCTTGCCCCTGCTGACTGAACACACAGCATGTGTTTTACCTGGGGATGGGATGTGACTGGGTGGGTGCACTGACACCTTCCTAAAAGTTACTTCAGAATAAGAGAAAGAATTCCAGGTCTTGTGAGCAGCCTAACTGAATTATTGGCTACTGGTTGGTAGTCGGTGACATTCCTGAGTTATAGGAACTGTTTTCTGTTTTGTCAGAATCGGTTCCTATAGTGTAGCACTTGATGGAGTAATAAACCCCACACTGAATCTTTATAAGAATTGAAAATTGCATTCTTTCTTTCCTATGCAAATATGAAATGTAAACACTAGTTGCCCAAATGCATTTATTTTTCTATCGTCCTTCACTTCCCTCTTCTACAAGTCCCCTTTATGCTACAACAGCTCTACTGTTAAACAATAAAATGGAAAAAGTGTAACAGCAGAAATGCTACTCTACCTGGCTGTGACCTCATGTTTGTAACCTGTTCTCAAAAGTATACATTTTGGTGTTCAAGTGTTCAGTTTGATGGTGTTCTTTCCATGTCCTCTGCTGGCTCTTTCATCTAAATAAGTAAATTTTATGAATTACTATTATTTTTTTATTATTATTTACGATACATAATGTATCATGAAGCTGTTCCTTAAGAGGACAGTGTATCACAGCTTTTATTTGTATTTGTCTTTGTGAAAATCCCCTTCTTTAGGTGCACATCTCAAAGTGCTAATGCAGAAACTAGTGTTATTGGAGAGACTGAATTATATCCTAATCCTTTTACATTTGGGGAGGGGCTTGTGGAAATACAGCACCATTTTTTATTGATTAGCCCACCTACAAAGGGGAGAAGGGAAATTCCTCCAGGTCTTACCAACGAAGTGATGTGATACACTTAAAATTTTAGAAGCTCAGCAGCAGCTTTCTCTGTCTAAACAGCTGAAGTAATGTAGGAATGATTGTTTTAAATGTAGACACTTGTTAAAGGGATAGAATAAAAGTTCCAGTTTAAGAATGAGTAGAACTACAAGAACAAGACGAGTAAGAATGGATGTGATATACTTAATTAGAGGATGACATAACGCTGTGGGGGTTTGGAGTTCACCCTGAAGGACTACCATAAACCTCCTGCATTGTTCCCAACCTTTAGATCCTATTTGTTGCTAAGCAGCTGAGTCTATTTAGACAGGTGCCGAGGTACTGCTCCATCAGGACACTCAAGGGCAGTTTCCTGGTCTGACTCCCCTAGGCAGCAGGTTTTCCTCAGCACCCTCAGATGCGTTTTCTTCCCCAGAACACCATTCTCTATGAGAGTTTGAAGACGTGCAGACAAGTCACAAGCAAAGAACACGTAGGTAAAAGTGGGTGCGTGCTATTCACTCGGAAAAACTCACATTTGTGAGTTACGGAAAGGAAATAGCTGAGGGAAGCGCCTCGATCACCACGGCAGGATCTCAGGTGTGTGCAGTGGGGCGGGCGAATCCCCGTTTGTCACCTTCGACTGACAAACGCTTCGGGGAAAGGTCGCACGTGCATTGGTGGTTCAGTGGTAGAATTCTCGCCTGCCACGCGGGAGGCCCGGGTTCGATTCCCGGCCAATGCAGTTGCGCTTTTATTCATTCGGTTTCTCCCGGCTTTTTTAATTTTTTTTTTTTTTTTTCCCGATACTCCTTAAAATAGAAAACCAAACCAGCTCTTCGCTTTTAGTAATAACGCTCAGACACCGACTCCTTGTCGGCCCGGCTGGGCGGGCCTTCTCCCCCGTCCCACCAGGCTGGAAGTGACGCAGCCGGATTTGCCTTCAAAAATTGCCGGCGGCGGCGGGAGGAGGCGGTGGAGTGGCCGGGGCGGAGCCAGTGCCAGTGCCGCTGGAGGAGGAAGGGGGCGGAAGGAGCGAAGGGCTCGTGGCTGCCGGGAGCTGCTGCTGCCGCCGCCGCGGGTGCGAGCTCTGGAGAGGAGTAAGTGAGCGAGAGGGGCCCGCGGTGTCCGCCCCGGGCCCNTCGCACGCGCTCGGCGCCGCGCGGGGCACGGCCGGCGCTCCCGGCCCCGCGCAGCCCGGGTGGGCTGCCGGACTGCCCCGGCACCGGGCTCTGCCTCCCGCTTCTCCCTTCTCCCTCCACCTGCTTTGCTGGCTTTGCGGTTTTTTGCTAATGTGCAGTAATCTGCGATGATGCAAGTTTTCTCTCCAGAGAGAGAGAAGGTGCGGGCAGCAATTCCAAATACCTGTTCTGCCGCGGACCTCTCTGAACTTCCAGAGAAATTTGCTAATTTAACATTGATCATCAAAAAGGATGCCAGCCCCCATGAAGTGGGGAGTAAGTAGCATGTTTAATAAAGTCTTCTGTAAGGCTTAGCCTACAAAACAGAAAATCATCCGCTACCAGTGTATCTACTGATTGATTTTTTGTTTGTTTGCACAAGCAGCCAGGCATGCTTATGTTTGTGGCTGCTGGTGGTTCTTCTTTTGCTGTTGGTACTGTTAAATACAGCAACTGAATGAGAACCATTTTGTTAGTATCCAGTAAGTCTGGCAGCTCTTCTTCCCAAATTATTAACATAATGACTCGTCAATACCAAATGTTGTTGGCTGTGGATGTTATGAGGAAAGGTGTTAAAGCTGGAAGGGAGCTTGGAGATGATGCAGGCTATCATGTATTCAGTAAAAACTGATTCCTGAAAGCTGTTACTTTGGGATGTTTTTTTCTCATCGGCCTTGCCAGGAGAACTTTGCAAATATTACATGGTTGCTTTGATGTCAGAGCCTGTGTAGCAGGTTGAAATAATGGAAACCTGTGCGCTGTGCCAAAATTCAGGCTCTGGCTTAGTCCAGACATTAAGGTTGGAGCAAAGAACTCCTTGGAAGTATTTTCCATGTATGGCTCGTGCTGTTCTTCGAGTCAGCAGGTCCACCACAGTATTATGTTAATAATATGTTAATATTATTAACAATGTTAATCCAATGTTAATCTTCGCTTCTCATATCTGCCTATCAATCTCTTATTTTTTAAGGTTTGGAGGACTTCTTTGTGTTACAGGATTGATGCAGTGTTCAGTTACAGTTTCCTGGATTCTAACTTAGACTGTGAGCAGAAATTACTTACAGTTGTTCCTTATGCTGATTTCTTGAAGTCACTATGGAAAACATGAAGTATCCCCAGTGTTTTCTTGAAAATGGTCAAGCTGTTATCCTTCAAATGAAATACAAAAATAAGTTCCAAAACCTTATTCTCACAAGCTGTAAGGATCTTGAACTTTTGTTAGGTTCAGCCCTTGCTAGACTTGGCTGTTCTGTACTCTAGAAATGTTTTAGGTCCCTGGATCAAATGATAAAATGTATTTTGTTACTAGAGTTGGGTTAACTTCAGGGAACCTTATATACTCACAGCTAGTGTAAGAGTGATTATTCTTGTTTTGAAGTGCGTGTGTTTGTACACAGTGAAGAATTAACTGGCAAGACAAAGTGCATAGGTTATTTTCCTTATATCCTGTTCACTGTAAACTTTATGAGCTCTTTACTGTTT
Organism: Daphoenositta chrysoptera; assembly: GCA_013397915.1. NCBI lineage: Eukaryota > Metazoa > Chordata > Aves > Passeriformes > Daphoenositta > Daphoenositta chrysoptera. The sequence goes on along the minus strand of VZRO01004102.1, from coordinate 141,996 downwards.
CAGTGGCTGTTGGAACATAGATAACTTCACTGGTCATGATTCATGGAAAGGTCGTGGCTGATAAGTGCAGACCTGCTGCTTTGACATCCTGTTACGTGATAGCACCAAGTATTTGTAAACACATGTGATATTGTTACGTATTTGTAAATACTTTAAAAATTACTGAGTGGTGCAGGATTAGTTTTGTGAGAGTTTTAATACCTTCAGTTCTGGTTTAACTCTGGATTTGTGTGTACTCATGCCTCTCCCATGTCCTACACCCTGCTGAGCTGCCCCAATATATTGTGACCTTCTGCCACAAACTTCAGTCTGCTTTCAGATTAGTACTCTAACTCTTCTTTTTCCCCCTTAGAACTGCATTAGCATCTTCAGTTGCAGGTGCAGCGGACCCATGGACTCTGATTACTGTATCAGCTCTGACTGCCTGAAGTCAAGTGGCAGCAGCAGTGGTGTGTCCAGACATAAGCAAAGCCAGCAGTTTTTTCTGCCTCACTTGTACTCAAGAGCCTTGCATTTGGAAGCCACTTCAAGCTCTTCTGCTCTTATGAGTCAAGACGAAATAACACAATAAATTGGTTTTCTAGTTTAAACTAAATTATCTTGCGTTTTCAGTGCCACTGATGAAACAGGTAGATTCCAATGGCATTATAAACTTGAGTGAGCACCTTCTTTTTTCTTTTTTTTCTTCCTATGAGTTACTAGCTCATTCTGCTTACATGTCTGTTTCTACTTTGTCCTTACTTTCTCTGCCTTTTCTAACGTGAAAATCTCATTTACTCTTTTTTTATGTGCAATGTTATCCTTCTGGTGCAAGCTTTCCTATCTTTCCAGCCTAGCCTCTTTAGTTTTGGGTTAAAAAAAATAGTTATTTTCACATTTCCAGATAAAAACTATTCTTACAAACTTCTTTTTCATCTTCTTTTTCTGGATACATAGAGTTGCTGTTTTGCTTGGATTGCTCCACAACATTCAGTGAAAAAAAAGTTACCTATGACTTCTCTCTGTATTTAAAAGTCTAGTTTGGTTTCAGTAACTTGCTATTACTTGGTTTTTAAAATGCCTATTAGCATCTTGCTCAACTTGTGATTTCAGTAGTGTTAGTCATCAGTTTGAATTCTCAGGACAGGCAAGCAGGTGTATCTGGTAGGATGAGCAGGAGTGGAAAAGCTTGCTCTTAAATATAGCAGGGAAAACTTTGGTAACATCTGTGTGATGATCCATACAGCAGCTGACAAACATCTTCAGGCTCTTTCTCCTCAGGTTAAAACCAACAAAACTCCCAAGCCAAACTGTGGCTCCACAGCCTAATTAGCTGGTATATGTTAGTCTTTGTAGTTGGTGGTCACATTAACCGTATCAGCTTGTAGACATCATGGCCAGCTGGGCGAGTCTCTGGCCAGAGTGAGATTACACTGTGGGGGTTCTGTGATAGCAGCTTTCCAAGCTCACCCCCACGGGTCCCTTCTGCAGGGATGGGTGTGGGCTCTCAGAGGCCTGTTTTCAGCTCCCCTGCTGCTAGAATTTTGCTGTTTCAGACAAAATTTTGAAAATTTTGACAGCAGCTGTCAGCTCCAAGGGGAGATGGGGAAGGAACGGGAAGGAAGCAAAAAAGAAGAGGATGTTGCCTCAGGAACGCCTGAGCTGTGTGTCTGTGCAAAACTACTTGGGAAGGGGACAGAAAAAGCAGTGAAAGCCCTAAAATGTTTGATTTGTACTTAGCAATGATTGTACTCTTTACAATGGAGAGCTCGCATTTTAGCAACAGGTTGGCAGGTGTGTGCAAAGTGTGGCTTCTGAAGCCTCTGATAATGTGTCCGGACTCGACCCTGACCTGGTCTTGAGATATATTCAGCCTTAAGTCTGTTTATGGCGCATGTGAATTTAGTGCCTCTTACATTCTTTAAATAGTTGATCTGTATCAAGTATGCTTCATCCCAGGGCTTAGCTGGAATTGCTTGTCTGCAGTTGCTTCTTCCTGGCACTGGGTACAGGTACCAAAATGAGAGCAGGACGACTCTGTTGCAGGCGTGTTTATTTCCTGATTTTAAGGTTTTCTGTGCCTGGTTAGGAAATTAGGAGGCAAATAGGGAATTCTTGGTGCATAAGAGGCAAGAAAATAACTGACAATAGCGCGGGAGACTGCTCTATGGACAGTGGCACTGTAAAGAATGAGTCTACTACTTCTACTGTACTTGTGTAAATAATTCTTCTGTGCTATTCCAATCTAAAAGCACAGATTCTGCTGGTGTAACAAAGTGGAAGTAGTCACAGTCCACGATGTTTGCTCCAAAAAACTGCGAACAACCACCACTGGCAGGGAAAAATAGCATGGTTTGAACAATATGTTAAATAAAATGGGTAGTTACACACTAAATGTTTAATTGTAGCTTTTGCTTACCTTTCAGTGATAACTTAAACAGCCTCAATGTTTTTCAAGGGTTTCTTTTTAAGTGTAAGAATGAGGGTGATAGGAAGCTGCAAGCTGGGCGTGGAAGGTGGATATTTTTTTCAAAGAAACATTAAATAAAATTAAAGAATAGTAAAATCAAAGTAGTGGAAAAATAGTGTTTTCCACAAGGAAAAAAGTTAAAAATCTTTATTTCTATTTTACTTTGGTATGACTTAATGTATCTCAACTTATCCAAAGGTTTTAATTCAATCCCTGTGCTTTGGGCTTCCTCTGGGCCTGGGTCCAGAGGAGCTCTCATTCCAACAAATAAGCACATGAAGGTACTTGCAAAACATTGTTCTAGCACTGGGTTGGTTGTTTTACTTCCTTAACATTTCCTATTTTTTTTCAGCTTCATGTTGAACATGAGCCTTGTTATGATCATTGAGAATGTGAAGTTGGCCCGTGAATATGCCTTACTGGGAAATTATGACTCTGCAATGGTCTACTACCAGGGAGTTCTTGACCAAATGAATAAGTATCTGTACTCTGTGAGAGATACCTATCTGCAACAGAAATGGCAGCAGGTAAATAGCACTTTTCTGGGACATTTTGAGGGAAAAGCATTGAAGTAGCAAGAATTGCCTATCTTACTGTAAACAAAAATATAAAAAGACTTACCCCCATTCTCTCATAAACAAGTGTTGTTATATATAGGCTTCTTTTTTGTTATACAGATGTGTTTAAGTCATCTTTATGACTTTGTCTGTCAGTGGCAGAACAGTCAATGGAACATGGTCCTGAGGAGCCAGTGCACTGTCTGCCTTGTCAGCTAGTTGCTGATGAGTGCCTGTTATGCTGAAGTTTTTTCATCTGGTATCATCCGGGTCTTATTTCCCCTCAGAGTTTTAGTGGGGCTAAGGTCCTTCATAGCAAGTGAGTTGTTAATTTTTCCTCAACAAAAACCATAATTTTTTTTCATTGATATTCTGTCTATTAGGTTGATACTTTTGATTGATATTTAGTCTATTAGGTTCTGTCATACCTGTTTAATCTGCAAAATTTGTCAGAAGTCTTTTTGATGTTAAATCCAAAATCTCCTCATTTGTTCTTTAAATGTTCTGGGGAAGGCAGAAAAACCTCCTTAATATCTAATGTGCATAATTCTTGTTTATTGAAGTAGAATTAGGTAGCTCGTTAAACCCTGTGGAATCCATCCAGGCATTACATGGGCTTGAACAGAGGACTGTTACAAACTTTTTTCTAATGTGCTTAATCTACCTCTTTTTTTTTTTTTTAAAATCAGGTTTGGCAGGAGATAAGTGTGGAAGCTAAGCATGTGAAAGATATAATGAAAACACTGGAGAGTTTTAAACTAGACAATACTCCATTGAAAGCCTCACAACAAGAATTACCAGCTCACGATGCAGAAGTCTGGTCTTTGCCAGTACCTGCTGAACGTAGGTAAGAGGAAACCTGACGACCTAAATTAGTGTTTATCAGGACAAAGTGTGCTTTGACTTCAGCCTCTTGTGGTGTAATTTTTGTTCTTGAACTTAGATGTGTAACACTCACTAGCACCTTTACACCGTGTGTGGTGAAGGAGGTGTCATTTTGAGGCAGCCTAGTCCAGAATGTTCTGGGGATTTTATCTTGCATAGGCCTGACTAGTGTCAAGCTTCTTCCCCCACACACTGTTGCCCGAGTTGTTTGGTTTTTGGTTTTGAGTTTTTATTTCACTTTTGTCTTTGTTGGCATTAATTAGCTGCTTCAGGATGCTAAAGACATTGTTCTGTATATCTAGTGTTTTTTTGTTTGGCTTTTTTTTTTCTTTTTTTTGTGAGTAGCTGTCTGACCTGGTTCACTGGAGGTTCTACCACATGTCAGTGGTAGCGTGAAGGAGGGAACAGGAGTACATGCAGAGCAGACACAGAACTGCGCATTTTGACAGAAAGTGACTGTCAGATTTCTTTAGCTGTATTGTCAAATTATTGTTTGAGGCTTTGAACTTAAAACCGTTTTCTCGCAGAGAGATACATTCAGTCTTTATGGGTACGTTTTAATGTGTATTTTTAAACTGATCTGTTTTAAACCTGCCTTCTTAAAGAAATGGGTCTTCTATGATCGCACTATTTCTGTATGCCTCATTTAATAACTTTGGAATACTTGTAGTCAAATTCATTCAAATGTTATGGAGGGATAAAGTCTGAGAGGTAGAACTTTCCTAATGTTTTGAGGGTTTCTAGAGAAAAGACACACAAATTCACGTTTATGAAGAGGGAAGGTCTTGAGAGAACTCTTCCTGTTCCATTTATCTTCCCAGCTGCTAAGTATTAAATTATGGCAATATGAAAAAGTCACAGGGAAAACTTGGGCCCTGTTGCATCAATTCCTATCTTGAGATAGCAGAACTCACAAACTGAGGTGGAAATTAGGTGTGGAATCACACTGTTTGTTTATTTTGTGCTTTGCGGTAGAATTCATAGGCGTTCATAAATATAAATAGGTTGGTAGAAACTCCATTTGGAGAATGAAAATACTCTTAACACGTATGGTCTCACCATCAGCATATTCATGTAGTGTAATATGCATGTCATTCTGGAGAAATCTGTAGTGTTCTGACAAACTCACTGCTGTGAATCAATTAAAGACAATTTCTGTGAAGGTATTCTGTGAAGGATCCTGACACATCTTTAATGATGCATAAAAACGCATCATTTAGTTTCAGTAAATGCTCACCAAATCAAAGATTTAGGTTTTCCATTCTCTGGAAATATTCCAAACTTAAACTTGGCTAGTAGCTTATTAATGCTGGAGTTTTAGGGAGGCCCATGGAAAAAGTCTATCTGTGAGAGTAATGAACTTGTTTGGGAAGGAAACTGAATTTTAAAAAAGAAGTTCATAACACCTTATGAATAAACCAGTAACAATACTGGTTTATTCAAAGGTACTTCTGGAAGCAGTTTAATTTCCAAAAACTGGAGGCGTCACATACATGTTTTCTTTCAAAAGAAGCAGAAGCAAAAGGAAATTAAAGTAAAATTGTTATTCCCACAAAACCTTCCCATTTCTTTGTGTAGAGAAGTGAGGACCATGGTGATAAACAGAATTTTTTTGTTTGTTAATTTTTTCTAGGCTCCGTATTACTTTTACTGATGAAATATACAAAGCAAAGCACTTACTTTAACCAAGTGGACCCTGAGCTTGTGGCAAAGGGAAAATGGATTTTTAGTGACTAGCTAAAAATATGTCTTTGACATACAGCTGTTTCTGACACACGGATGTTTATCTTGAGCAGAATGGCTTTTCAGTTTGTAACCAGTTGATTTGGTTATGTAGTGCTCACCAGTGGCTTTACACTGAGGCTTTTTGCATATGTTACAACTAATTAGACCTTCGCCAGGACCCAGGAAGCGTGTGTCTGCTCCATGCAGTGATTGCAGAGGTCACAGTAATCGTGTAAGTGCAGCTGTCAGAGGCTCTCACCGTCCATCCTCGCGTAATCCCAGTGATAAAGGGAAGGCAGTCCGCAGCCGGGAGAAAAAGGATCAGCAAAATAAAGGAAAAGAGGAAAAGGTAAACTTGCAAATAACTTCATGGAGTTGCGAAAGTCTTGCTTTCTTACTGCTGAGTGTATTCTAAGATGACATGCCTGTAAAATGTTTCTTCTGTTTGTGTCAGTGTGCTGATTTGAATCTCACCTTATAAGGTGTCATTGCTTTGTGCACAGTGTTGGTTATGGATTAATTAAAAACAAACAATCCCTCTGGGAAGTTGGGATCTGGTAAATGTATCTGAAGGTGGGTGCAAAGAGGATGTTTCCAAGTTGTTCTTGGTGGTGCCAGCCACCAGCACAAGGGGCAATAGGCAGCAACTGGTGCACAGGACGTTCCAGCTGCACATGAGGGAGAACGTCTTTACTGTGCGGGTGACGGAGCCCTGGAACGGGTTGTCCAGAGAGGCTGTGGAGCCTCCCTCACTGGAGATACTCCAGAACCGTCTGCACACAGTCCTGTGCCCTGTGCTCTGGGACAGCCCTGCCTGAGCAGGGAGGTTGGACCCGATGACCCACTGTGCTCCCTTCCAGCCTGACTCATTCTGTGATTCTGTGATGTGTTTACTGCAACTTGCAGGCAGTTGTTGAAAATTATACCACTGGATTTCTGAAACAGAGCCTGGTGGAGCTCATTCCGATGGGGCATCTTTGTGGCTTAATTGCTTTGATTATAATTTAAAGCAAAATTGATTTGCCTCTTCCAAAGCACTTCATGATTTACTTAATCCTTAAAGAGACCCTTGCGGGTTTTTTTGGGGTTGGTTTTTTTTTCCAAGATCTGTTGCTAGCTCCATGCTCTCATCAGTTTTAAATGAACAAAACCCCAGCAAACTTGAACTGTGATCTGTTCTTGGCAATCAGAGTGCTTTAATTTTTGCTTTGTGTTCTGGTCTGCATAAATTTAGCTGATGACCAAGGTAAGAGACCATACAGGAAGCAGTAGATTCATAGTTTTCTAGGGTCTAAATAAATCAAATATCCATGCAATAGTTCATTAGCTTCAGCAGCTGTAAGTTGTGGCAAGGTGTCATGGCCTGTGGAGATAGCATAATCTACAAGGGTGGAATTGTTTAGCTGTGTAAGCTACTACATTTATTAGGAGCTAAATTAGATTGTCTTTGAGTGATAATACTCTTGCCATGAGAATATACCCACAGAGAGACAGGATAGGTCTCTTTTTCTCTTTTACAGTTGTTCTGTCATCACCAGTGCTTGCTGTTAAATGTATAAAACCAGGGTATGTCTAGTGCATTTTATTTCCCTTCAGTTGCATGGTCTCTGCTGTTTGAGCCCTTTCAACTGTGTAGCTTCTTTGCTTTGATTCTGCTGCAGAGCTGCTTCTCTGCTGTTCATGTCCATGCTTCTGTATCAGTTAATTAGCTCTGGTTTTACCCCTGTGGTCTCCCTGCAGATCACCACTGCTCATTCTACATATGGAAATCATGCTTATTGGGTTTTTTTTTGTGTCCCACATACATGGTATATTTATGACAATTAGAGAATTGGAGCTACTCTCAGTGTGACACTTTGTGGTCCAGTCTTATGCATAATTTTCCCCTACCCTGTCTCAGATAGTTTTAGATTTCCCTGGGAGAAGAGACAGAAACTGTTACACTGGGATAGGTGTATGCAGTTTTGGTTAGGTACCAAAGCAAAGAAACTGCCTCAGTACGATATGCTGGCTTTGGGGAGAAGGAAATGGAACCAGGGCAGTACAGAAATCTGGGTGGAACACACTGATCCATCCTTCAGTGCAGCTGTAATATGGATGCTTCATAATTTTCATGCTGGTTTATGTGGCCACCCTCTAAAAATATGATGCTGTTGTGGACTTGTGATAAAAATTCGTTAGTAGCATAACCATTATTATGTATTTACATTGTTGTATCCTTTATGTAGAACAAAGCCACTTCTGAGATTTCAGAGTCTGAACCAAAGAAATTTGATAGTACTGGATATGACAAAGATTTAGTAGAAGCTTTGGAAAGAGATATAATTTCTCAGAATCCCAACATTCGATGGTAAGTTTAAGTACTGCTGCTAGTCTCTTGAGTTGTTTCTGTTTCCTCTTACATGATATGACAAGAATCAAATATTTTAACAGATAGTTACGTATAAAAAGTAGATACAGGTTTTCCTTCCTGCCTTTAAATAGGCAACTAAACTTCTTATGTAGTTGAATACTTCTAGAGCTCAATTTTTTTTCCCCCCACACATAGATTCATAGACTAGTTTGGGCTGGATGGGACCTTAAAGATCAGCTAAAGCAGTCCCCTGCCGTGGGCAGGGACATCTTTCCCTGCATCAGGTTGCCTGAAGTCCTCTCCAACCTGTCCATATAAAGCTTACCAAAATTTTCTAAGAGTCCTAAAATAAATTTTTGAGATACTCTTTTGCTATGTAAAAGTTTCTAATGTCTGTCAGTGTCTCTTCATTTGAAAAAACTGTTTTGCTACTCTGGGGTACATCAAGACAGAAAACTGATTAGCAAAGGAGTTATGTCAATATAGGAACTCTGTGAAATGTTGCTGGACATTATGTGGCCACTAATATAAAATATAATCCTGTGCCAGTACCTTTACATAAATGTGTTAAATATTAAACCTTATACAAAGATTGTTTTGTGTATCAAATGTTTCCAAGCTTAAGTGGTTTTGTAAGGATTACATGAGGAAAAATCTTCTGGCAAATGAAGTAGACTTTAAAAAAACCTGAACAGTCCCACAAAACACTTTGTGTGCATGCAACTGTCCTGTATTTCAGTTTAATATTTAAATACATGTTTTTATATTGAATCTTAAATTATGACTTCAGATTTGAAACTAATTCTTCTTACAGATGTGTTTTGAAACCAAAATGTTACTTGGGCACATGCTGATAAGAGGAATGCCCTGAGAGTTATCCTTAAGGCAGTAAGACCAGCCTGTAAGGTATCTAAGAATTAATACATTTGTAACTCTGAAAAAGAATTCTAAAAATTCTCTTTAATTCCACTCCATTTACTAGTCTTCAGCAAGTTGTTCTTATAACAATAAAGGATGGTATTGAAGTTTCAGGGCCATCTCAACAAAAGAAGAAAGCATAATCTGTAATCAGCCTAAATTGCACCAACTTGCTTTATTCTGCTTGTCCTCCTGTGAATATTGACAGTGGTGTTCTAGTGAAATAGTTAATGTCTTTTTTGCTTTTGTGTCCAGCTGGAGTCTACCAGCCAGATGTCAGTTGTAGCTGTTACAGGTTTTTGCCATTAGTACGTAAATAATTCAGGAAAATGATTTGGATTTATGGGAGAGCCAGTGTGTAACAATAAGTTGAATTGTGCGGCTTTTTGAGCTGTGGAGTGATTCTTTTGCATGCTGTCTGAATCTGTCAACCAACTTTCTCTTTCTTTTCAGGGATGACATTGCTGATTTAGTAGAAGCCAAAAAGCTGCTTAAGGAAGCTGTAGTTTTACCAATGTGGATGCCAGAGTTTTTTAAAGGGATTAGAAGACCGTGGAAGGTAGGAAAAAATCTCCTTCTGTGATTGTAAGTAGGATTTTGAGGTTGCATCTTGGCAGAGTAAGAAATGTCAAATGTTTTACAGTTGAAGTAAATTTTTTCCACGGTTTAGTAACAAAATTTATGGTAAATAATAACACCAAAACAAAGATGTCAGCCAGATACCTGCACTGTCATCAGCTACGTGTTTGCAAGTAAGCAATAGTATTCATTACTTACTTTTGAATAACCTTTCAAGGTATATTTTCAAATAGTATTTTAGTATTACACTAAACAAGCCGTAAAATTTTCTGTTTTGATTCTTCTAAAAGTGGTTCTTTTTCATTTTAATAGGGTGTGCTGATGGTTGGTCCTCCTGGTACTGGAAAGACCCTCCTAGCCAAAGCTGTAGCCACTGAATGCAAGACAACTTTTTTCAATGTTTCTTCTTCTACACTTACCTCAAAATATAGAGGAGAATCTGAGAAACTTGTTCGTCTGCTGTTTGAAATGGTGATTTAAGTTTCTGAACATGAACAGTAGAATAATGAAGTAGAATCACCTCTGCAACAATGAAATCTTACCAAGGTTTCAAACTCATAGCATACATAAACAGCTCTCGAAGCTTCAAATGCTTGGGGCATTTCTGATTTGCCCATTTGCATTTCAAGATTATTCCTAAATAGATTTACAAAAGCTGAAAAATTAGGTTGTCTTTTATTTTCAGGGTTAGCTTGCTATGTTAGAGGTAGCTCACTATAGGCTGGTGAGTGCTGCAGAATATTCTTGAATGTAAATCTAGGGATGGAATTAATTGCTTTCTGGGTGAGAACCCTATTTTTAGGCTGTGTGTGTTTTGTTGTTTTTGTGGGTGGTTTTTTGTTTGTGCTTAAAAGAAGTGCCTTCCAAACTGTATTTGGCTTCAGAGCACATAATACTTGAAATAGGCTCTGAAAGTAGTTGGCTTTTTTTTTCTGTCTGTTACCAGGTTTGCATGCAGTGTTTGCTAGGGTGCCCAGTACTGAAGGGGAAAGCAGAATTGCAATTACAGTAGTCAAAAAAATCAGGAAGTAAAAGATCTTCTATATTATAGTTTGCTAGGCATGATACCAGCTCATTTTATGTGATTGGTCAAAAATGCAGATACAAAATGAACAGCATCTCAGCTGCTCTAAGTTTTTTATTGTCCTGGATCCTTGTCTTTAAATGCTCTTGTTTTCAAAAAGGTCACTTATTTTGCAGTTGACCTATCTCTTGGAAGGGTTCCATGTCATGGTGTCCCAGCTTAACATTCATCCTGGCTTTAACTGAAATCTTATTCAAGCATTCTGTGATGACTGACAGCTAAAAATGTTGCTCCTAATGTGGAAAACTGCCTATAGCTTATTAAATGTTTGTTTATAGCCCTAACAACTACAGGACTTTGCCAAAAGCTGCTCTACTCAAATGCTCTGAATGAAAGCACAGCTGCTCTATACCTGAGTGCTGGGGTCCAAAAGAGGGGAAGGGTGGGGATCATTGGGTATTTATGAGCAGGTAGATGGGGTAAATACATCATTACTCAACTCTGAATATGCTGCTACTTCTTAAAAGGGAGTAGACTGCTATTTCAGCTTCTGCTTCATCTTTTGCTTTCTTAAGGCTCGATTTTATGCCCCGACAACCATATTTATTGATGAGATAGACTCCATCTGTAGCCGCAGGGGAACTTCGGAGGAGCATGAAGCCAGCCGACGTGTGAAGGCAGAACTGCTAGTTCAAATGGATGGTAAATAACCTGGTCACTGGGAACTGCTGGACTGGAGGAAACTTGAGGGACAAAAAAAAAAAAAAGAAAAACTTAATTCTTCAGGAGCAGTTTTCCAAAAGCCTTACATGAAATCGGGGTTAAAAGCTACAAGTGATGTTATTTAACAGTCTTTTGGCCTCTGAGCTATGACCTTGTATTAGTAACCCAGAATAAAGAAGATTCAGTGGAAAATACAAGATTTCAAAAGAGCAGCAGAAAAAAACCTGTTTCTCTCAGTCTTTGCCTGGCATATCATTCACTTATTCAAAATTAAGCAAAAAGTGGTTCAAAAGAACTGTTGTTACCTGTTCCAGTTTAAACTTCAAAGGCAGCATTATACTTAACTTCTTTGGGATCTCTTTTTCTCCTAAAACTATAAATAGAAAGTGAAGATCTGTTTTACAGAAGTAGTTCGGAAAGTTTTCGTTTTAAAACACTGAATTCACTACAGAAATGTGGCTGATATTTCACGAATCAACAAAGTTCAAAAGCAGGTAACAGCATAGAGTTGCTATAGAGGCATCCTTTTTATATTCTGGTGAGCAGAGAAGGAAAGGAACTACTGAGAAGTGCTAATCTATGGACTGATTTGTGATAGAATTCCATGAGTCAGAAGATTTGCATATTTATTTCTCCTTCTCAGATGTTGGTACCCTTTATTTTTGTCTTTAAAGAGCAGCAGAGCTGTAATACTGTTCTCATATCAAGTATGTACATAATCTGATTTTATTAGTAACAACTATTTGAATCCTTTCACTTAAACATTCCTAAATGGTGTTTTATATGCAGATTCTCAGGCAGACTAGGTGCAATGGCTATCCCACAGCCCAATCCTGTTGTTCTAAGCAAAAACAGTAGATACAGAGAGTAGCAACTTTAACAAAATTACTTTCCTATTGTAGCAGATTCATAACGTTTAGAAGCCGAGGTATTCTGTCTTTGAGAAGTTGTGATTTAGATCACCAAATCTAAACATTGACTTCAGCAGTTTGTACCCTCCACCTGTACATATGAAACCTTTGGCCTGAATTCAGAAGTGAAGATGCCTTGTACGGAGGTCATGCTGCTTTTGTGTGGCTGTTGGTGAATACTGTGAGGGGTGTCTGGTTTTTGGTGTGGTGGTGGTGTTGGAGGTTGTTTTCTTTCCTCACATGCTGTTACAAAATGTTGACATGAAAATTGAACCACTGTTGTGTCAGAAGTACAAACAACCCTCCTGTAAAACCATTTTAGGCATGATAGAGAGGAACTTCCTGGTCTGAGCAGTGGCCTATGCCCCTGCTCCTGTTTAAATCAAGCTTCCATTTATGTTTGCAGGCTGTCATAGAGATGAAAAAGTGAACTCTGTTGTGCTTGGTGATTCTATTACGCTTGGACTCATTAAAGTGCAATAGAGTAGCTGCTTTAATACTACAGAACTGTTTTCTCTGTACATGAAATTTCAGAAAACATATGTGTAATTTACCTCCTCTTTTCTCCATTGCAGGTGTTGGAGGGGCTACTGAAAATGATGATCCTTCTAAGATGGTCATGGTACTTGCTGCTACTAATTTTCCTTGGGATATTGATGAAGCCCTACGACGGAGACTGGAAAAGAGAATTTACATTCCTTTACCATCAGGTATGAAGAGTTGGGGAGAGGAGTGTACAAAAATTCTAAAATCTAAACTTTATTAATATTGCTTTGTTTATCACTTGATTTAAAAATCTAATTGATACGTGAATGTAAATTCACTTATGGATTTAGGACCAGGTTAAATCTAAACATGAACATTTACTCTTACAGCAAGTACAGTGTCCTTTTTCTCATTCTTCCCTCTTAACCTCTTTCAATTTATTATTTATCTTCAGAAAGCAAATTGTATAGACTCAATTTTACTTTATCTGATTAGCCAAAGGCAGAGAGGAACTCCTAAAAATAAATCTGCGAGAGCTGGAACTGGCTGATGATGTTGACCTTGCAAACATAGCTGAGAAAATGGAGGGCTATTCAGGTGCAGACATTACCAATGTATGCAGGTAAGTTGACATTGCATCATTTGTGTTACTGCTGCTGCATTTGTGTTACTTACTCTTTCTCTGGGAAAACTGTAATCTAGCCAGTTTACATGATTAAAGTTATTGGATAAAAATGAACTGTAACTTGTCTTTTATGTATGGTTAGAAGGTGAAATACTGCATTAATGTTTACCTAAATTTCCATTTGAAGAGTAGTTGCAACTTAGTAGTCTAATCAGCTGTGGTTCAAGTAAAATTCCACCTTCTTTCATGTAGACTAAATTCCATGCATGAGGCATATCCAGAGGATGGTAAACTTTAACTTGTAGAGTTGCAGTTTTTCTGCTGGGGTTACACAACTTCTGCAGGAATCCATGTGTAAGAGGCAACAGTGATAGAGGCGAGAATAACTAAAGTAAAAACAGAGTTTCCTTCCTTCATGACATGAAGGTGTAGAGTCTTGTGTGATGGTACAAGACCTGTGTACTCAGCACATTGGTTTTTTGTGATGAGACTGACTAAAGTTTTCTGCTGCCTGCTCCATTTCCCTGTCTCCTCTGTTGTGTTGGCATACAATTGTGAGCCTATTCTCTTGCCTAGATTCCTGAAATTATTGACTAAAAATACTTTTCTAATCCTTCCTTTATATTTTGTTCGAAAAATTGGAAAGGGAAGGAAAGGACTGATCTAAGTGCGAGTGTCAGTTGTCTCATTTACATTAAAAGACTTCCACTGGCACAGTTGCAGCAGTGGCAAACTCTGGGATCTGCAGTGCGGGACAGAGAACTGAGGATGCTGAAGATGCTGTTGTCATCTGATAAGCACCCGTGTAACGCTGCTGTCAGGCTTTGGAGGGAGCCCTGAAGGTGTGGCAGGGCAAGGCCTGAGCTCCTAGTTGTTCCAGCCCAGCTTTTGTGGGGCTGTGCTTTGAGCAGGATGAGAGCGCTGGAGCAAAAGCACGTCCTGGCTACTTCCTCAAACGCCGATCCGTTTCTTGCCTAGATTCCTAACATGGCTCTGCAGACACGTGTCAGCACAGCTGAGAGGACAATGTGCTGTGCCACAGGGATGAAAGCAAGTAGCCTGTACACAAAGCTGCCACCAAAGGCTCTGTCAGCAGGGCCGCTGCAGGCTGAGCTAAAAGTTTGGAGCCTCAGTACGGTTTCCTGAACAAACCTTGCGCAGTGTCTGGGAGAAGAATGGTATGTTAGTTACTCTGAATCTGTGTTGTGCAGGTTTGTTTCATTTGTACGTTTGTAAGATGAATTTGTGGTGTTCTTTTGATCAGTCTTGGTGTTGGTTCTGCTTTGAAAGCAGTTTGTGCAAATAGGTTCGTGTTATATGAAAGAGAGTTTATTTGGTCTGGTGCTTTGTGCATTTTAGCTGCAGTTTGTCTCCTCCAGTCTGTTTAGTGTTTGTTTTTTGGAATTCATTTTATACTGAATATCAATACACTTGTAGAAGTGAAAATACTTGTGATGCTTTTGAGTGAATTTTATGTGCATACGTATTTGTGCACAGTTACTTTTGATTTTTTTTAACCAAAGTCCATATGTACAAATACTATTAAACAAAAACAAAAAAGGCAAACAGATTAAAAAACCACAAAGAAACATCTGAATCTTCAATTTGTGGCAGTCTCTTAAGTGATGACTGAGATGGCAGCAAGCAGAAATCCAGATGAACGGGGATTTGGAAGTACGTGATTTGAAGTCACTAAGAAAGTACTCATTTTAGCCTGTGTATTTACACTTTGTTCATGGTGTCAGGAGAAACAGCTCTTGGACATGATTGTTTCATTTACATTGAGACAAAAAGATGTGGATTATTTAAAAGTGCTTTTTTATGCTTCAGGCTCTCAGTGTGTAAGCAAGTAAAGTTCAAGCCTGTGTACTGTGACAGTCCTTGTTAGTGACACAAACAAAACCTAAGAATAAGTGGACCAAGAAGTCTGGTTTACTGAAATTACCCTCCTATCTTTAAGAATTTGAGGTGAAGTCTAAAGTTTGCTGAGCCAGAGTGAAAACCAGTCAGAGGTAACACTACAGTTCCCAGCAGTCAGCATATAACCATGAGAAATGAAGGTGAACCTTCATTTTAAAATGACTTTCAGGAAATGCAAAATGCATCTAAATTGCAGATTAGATGTTAGTATGAACTGACTTTGAATCATTGTTTTCAGTGGACTGTGAATGTTTAAAGGCCTTTGGAACAGAACTGGTTCCTGCTGTGTCTTCCAGTGGGTGGCTGCTTATTTTTTGAATACAGCTTTGGTGCTTCTCCAGGCACCAAGAGTGCTTTTGAGAAAGCACCAGGAGTTCAGTTTGGAATGACAGTCCATAAAATGACTTTACAAAAGGAAGTGGTGCCAGACACACTTCAGTTCTGTCTGTGTGTTAATGTATGATGGGCTTCTTGGTTGGTTGGTTGGTTGGATTGTTTTTACTGAACTTTCTGGTTTTTTTACTGTGGTGGTGGTGTTGTCTGGAAGCAAATTAGATGCATGGAATGTTCCCCCCACCCCACTGTGTAACAGTAGCTTATGGTTTACAAATGATGTTGTAACAGCAAAGCATGGTGATATTTGGTTGAGATGGAGTTCAACAAGGCAACCTTCTGGTTGTTCTGAAATTTTAGCTCCTGTATGACAGATTTTAATTTATTAATTAACACTGAGATTAGCTCGGTTGGTCAGAGCATGGTGCTGATAACGTCAAGGTTGCGGGTTCGATCCCTGTACAGGCCATTCATTTAAGGGTTGGGCTCAATGATCCTTGTGGGTCCCTTCCAACTTGGAATATTCTGTGATTCTGTGAATTATTTAGTAAATTCTGTGAATTAATTAGTAAATTCCTTTAGTTTGTCAGTTACAGTTTCCTTTTGGGGGAGAGGGGATGGTACTGAAACAGAATATGCTCAAACCGTCTTCCTAAATCCTTCTGGAAGACCATCTGTAAATTTTCTGTCTTTGGATTCTCACCTACTGATATGACACAATATACTATTGTGATATCACCTACATTACACTTCCATCTTTTTTACTGCTAGACAAATAAGCAGCATTTTCTGGTTATTATAAGATATATAACAATGAATTAGCAGGAACTTTAGCCTTCCAGCGTTATCTAATTATCACCTCACCAGCTTATCACCTGCTGCTACCAGATTTATTCTAAATGTAGTCAAACGTAACATGAAAGAAAATGACACACTTGTGAAAACACTCAATGCTCATTAAGGCCAGAAGTTTGAGGAGCTACAGACAACAGATTTTGTCATTTAACATTTAGCTGTGAGCATACAGGTTGGAGGTAGATACTGTTGACTCATCTGTCTTTGAAGTGGGGTTCCTGTTCAAACCAGGAAACATCCAAAACACTTCAGCTACTCCTTCTCTATCTAGGAGGAGTGAAATTGTTATTGCCTTGTTCCTGTTTAAAAGTACTATAAACATCAGCTACATCATAGGCATGCAGTGACATCAGCTAAACCAATTTGTCTTCACCTAACAGGCCTAGCCTGTGAATAGCAGCTGTTCAGACATCTGGTGAGGATAATGCCATGTTTGAAAAATATGGATAGCGTGGTATTGTAGCTTGTACAAGCACTCTGAGATCTTCCCATCAAAGTTTACAATTCTTTATTGTATCTTTCTGAATGCAGCAGCTTAACTGGAATACTGTGTTCAGCCGTTAAAACAATTGAACTTGCCATCCTGCATTGAGTAATGATTTTATTTTCTTACCCTCCTAGAGATGCATCGTTGATGGCTATGAGGAGGCGTATTGAAGGCTTGACACCAGAAGAAATAAGAAATCTTCCCCGAGATGAAATGCACATGCCAACAACTATGGAAGACTTTGAAATAGCTTTGAAGAAAGTTTCTAAATCTGTATCTGCTGCGGACATTGAGAAATATGAGAAATGGATAGTTGAGTTTGGATCATGTTGAGTTGTCTTCTTGTGAAGAAAGACCACCTTATGTCTTAAAACAGCTTTAGAAGTAATCAGTGATGTGTCAGTGCGCTGCATGCTCTTTTTAATTTTTGTAATTTAAGAGCAACAGGTGTCTAAATAAATTTTTTTCTAAAATGCAAATTCTGCCTGGAACTAGGTCAAAAGTCACCCGTTTTTCTCACATGCTGATGGTATATGCTTTGATTTTCAAGATTTTAAAATTACTTCAATACTAGAACTCCTTTCATCAGAGTATTTACTCTTGAAAAATTGCTGTTGTGTCAATAAAACCCCACAAAGTAGCCCTGCTAAGTGAGTCAGGGATGCTGAGAAAATGGGACGAACAAGATGCAGTTACACAGATGGTTTTCCTAGCTGATACTGGAGAATTCTACCCTTAAACAGTTGTTAAAGAACCTGTGCAAAGGCTGAGATGTGGAACAGCAACCCTCCCACTGGAACAGTCAGTGGAGTCAATGAAGTTTGAGCAAGGGGTAAGATCATCACAGTAGCTGTTAAGTAATATTAAAATACATCCAGCTGGTATAAACTAATTCCGTGCAGCCAGCAGTGATGCTGTCACAGGTCTAGTTTCCTTGATAGTCTGAGAAAGCAAAAGCTTTCTGGCATTAATTCTGAAATATGTTTTTCTTCCTTGACTGTCTGGTACTGCAAGCAGCAAAACTCTAGACTGGTGAGTTGGGTCCTGGTTTACAGAGTTACTCTGGTAAGGCTCTTCTGATAAGGCAGCATGTGTTGTGTTTGTGCTCATTTGATAACCCTGACTTTACAATTGACATCTAAACTCTCTTCTCTCATTACTTAATAAGTGGTGTGTAGAAGCAGTTATCTGAGAATGGTTCTGCAGTAACCATCCAGGTAATTTAAATTTTGCTGAAGTGGTAATTGTAACTAAACCACCTTTAATTTCTATCCATCTTCCACTATTTTGGAAACACTTCTTCCTACTAGCTCCTTCCAATGCAGCCAGCTGTAGTTCTGCTTACAGGTAAACTTTATGATTTTTCATGAGTCAAATAGGTCTGGACTTGTTCTAGCTGGTAGATAAATGCTGTATAAAGCTGGCTGTGGAATTCCTGTTCATGTTTCTCTTCAGATGCTGCAAGGTAGGTGGGGAGGACAAATGGTAATGCAAAGTTGCAGTCTCAGTAGGAGGCAAGTCCATCTCAAAGACAGGGCTGTGTAAATGCCATTATTGTGAACCTCTTGTTCATGTGCCTAAAATTCATTGCTATGTTGTGAATGACAGCTGGGCATGCTGAAAAGGGACTTCAGCAGTGCCAGCAATGAGAGGCTCAAGTAAGACACAGATCTTGTAGAGCTCCTGAATCCCTGGGTGGACCTGGCAGGATGAACCCAGAAATGAAAGGGAAAAGTTGAGATGAGTATACAAGTGTGTACATTTACAGACTTCCATTTCCAGAATGGGAAACCAATTTACTACTTTTGGATAGCCGTATGTGTCAGAGTTAATAAAAATATGCAAGGTTTTGAAGATGTGGGTTACCAATATTTATTTTTCTGTTTGTATGTTAGGGTGAGAGTGTAACTGTCAGCTGTTGTTGCAGGAAGAGAGTTTTTTCTCATAATTAACTGCAAAAAACCCAAAATAGTCAATCCGTCCCCAGCATAAGGGAGAGTAGGCAAGCTTTGGTCCCTGGCAGCAGTCCAGTAAGGGGCCACTTAGACTAAGTGTGATATATTTTGAGAACTCCTAAAGTAAACCTCAATTTTAAAGCAGTAGTTTAGTTTTCAACCAGCCCTGTTCACTCTGAATGAACAAAATTACCATCTCTGTAATGTGTGGTACAGGGATCAAGAGGTAGTAGAGGCTGAATTTGTAGCTCAGAGGTTCATTTTGGTTTGGAGCACACAACATGGTGATACGTGGTTCCGAGGGCAAGAAGGGCTGCAGTGAGAGCCATAGTTTGTGAGATGATGTTGCTGTTTCTAAAAACATGCTGCCGTCCTCCCAAGGATTTTTTTGGGTAGCTGGGTTTTGGTTGGAGTTTTGTTTTTCAGTTCCCAGTCCCCGGCCCCACCCCCCTCCCCC
>VZRO01004102.1:81193-122740 GCA_013397915.1 Daphoenositta chrysoptera | reverse complement strand
ATTCCTTCCCCTAGAGGGCACATGTATCCTGATCAGTTCATGTCCTGGAAAAATGAGACCTACCATCACTGGCAAGGAGGACAGTTGCCCTTTCCTTAGTGTTGGCTGAAGCAGTTTTTAAATCGATTTGCAAAATAGTTCAGAGTGGTGCCAGTTGAGAGTAGCACTCCTCTGAAAGGCATGAGACTTGGGATTTGGGAAAACCATGTGCATGCTAAAGCAGAAACACAAATGCTTTGAGATTTTTAGGACTTGGTAACTCCAGCTTCATAAAGCAGCAGAAACTGTCTGGCAGTTACTGTATTCAAGATTTGCACTACTTTCAGAATTTCAGTAACCTGATGGTGACACTTCTTTCCTGGTGCTTTTTAACTTCACAGAAATCAGCCAAGTTGTGAAGCACTACCAATACTTTTAGACTTAACCATGCATTTGTTGCAGCTGTTTGGAAAAGCTGAATCTTCTTGTGGCTGTTGCAGGTGCTTGGTTTCCAGTTTCATAAGAAGGGATGCAAACAGCACATGCCAACAGCTGCTGAGTTTCCATCTGCAGCATAATTCCTACTGTGCTTGGTCACTAGGGAAGGAACTATGGTGTTCCTTGTCCATCCTATTTTTATTCCCCAGAAGAAGCTAACTTCAGCCTTGTACATCACTCCTATTTGAACTATGCTAATGAAGGGGCCAGGGAATATGCACATACAGAAAAGTTTGTCTACACCTGTTTGAAGACTTGCTCTTCTCTGTGCAGTCACCATTCCTGTGCTAGCTCCCTAGCAGCTTCCTGTTCAGCTGTGGGTGGCAATCCCTCTGCCATCCACAAGGTACTAGAACAAAAAATAAAACAAGTGGAAGTTTGATCGTTGTCCCCATTACCTTGGTCTGATGTGTACACCACACAGCACTGTTGGGTGGTGAAATTTGATTCGGCTTTTTTACAAGGCCTAGTCAGTGTTAGAAATGTTCCTTTTATCACTGCGTGCTGTTGCTGTCAGTTCAATGAGACAATGAGAGTTGTTCCTGTCACAGACCAGCTGTAAGGACCAGCATCTGAGTGACCTGGATATCATTAAACTCACGATAATGTTTCCTTAGGGCAGGAGGAGCGGGGAATCCCAGCTTTTCTACCTCATCATAACAACTCCACCTGATTGTGGGTAATTCTGATCAATCAGATGATAACTCTGCTCAGTCTAGTGCCAGGTAGTTACAGTTCTAAGGTTTTTTTTCCTATTCATTCTTCTGACAAACTCTTTTTTAAGTAAGAACAATGAAAAGCTAAGAAACAAACAGTGCCCTGTGTCTGAAATGTTTGGCAAACTGCTGTTTTACCTAACCATAAATGCACACATGAACACAGCCTAATAAACAATTTAAATGTTTATTTGAAAAATGTTAACAGTATAAACTGGCATGAGCAGACTGGGCCTACTCAGCAATAATAAGCCAGTATTTCTGAAGAATTTACTGGAATTTTTGTTTTTCTTTTGGGATTTCATAGAGTACTGCTGTCACAGATACAAAAAGCAAGCTGGTTACAACTGCTAACCATTTTTATGAGTAGAAGGGACCATAAAAATGTAAAGTGCTTGAAATATAAATCTGCCTTTTTTAGATTTTTGTTTTGCATATATAAGATGCCAGATCTTATGAGTAACACAAATGTTTGGTAGTGGTATCTTCCTTGCAAAACACACTCGACCCTATGAGACCTGGAACCAGGTGGGGCAGCTTTGCTTAGGTTGCAGGCACAGCTGATGATGTTTGCAGTATTCCCTCATCTTTTTCTGAAGAATGCTGTCTGCGGACTTAAAGACACCCTGAATTTCATCATCTTGCTAGTCAGGACAGCTGACTTGGTTTATGGGCATGAAGGCAGCCAGCATCCTGTCCAAGGTGTGGAAAAGTGACTTCACAGAAGTTAAAACCAATGGTAGCCCTCAGGGTGGAAAACTGCTCTATTTTGAAGCTTCTGAAAAGGCAGCTCTTCTATTTTGAAGCTTCTGAAAAGGCTGCTTGTTTATGGAGAGGCACAAGGAAGTCAGCTTTGGGCCTTGGCCTGAGTGGCCCTTTATCAATTAATCAACTGACTTAGTCTTCTTAGTAGGAAACAAACAAGATATTAGATCAGGTGCCAAATATCAGATCAACTAAAAGTGTGTTTTTAAAAACCAGTAACTCCAAAGTAAATACACTATTAAGTACATGCTTTCTCATCTAAATTATTTTTCCTGTCTGAAAGTTCTGAAGGCAGACTGATGGTAGTCACAGGTACAAAGCTGACTTGATCCAGGAGAAGGATGCCTCTGAAAGGTAAGGTTACTTGGCATTAGAAAACAATACACAAAACAATTCTGCATTCTAAAAATTAGACTTATTCCTAAACTCCCCAAACTTAGTTTAAATCAGTGCATCAACTAAGTATTACCCTCATAATATCTCTTACATGAAGCTGCAGTGAAAAATGCTTGAAAATGTATTGGCTGCAGTTTCTGAGGGCTCCCTTTGCCCAGTTTCTACATCTGAAATGTCAACAGCATAGAAACTGCTCAGTTTCATAATAGCCTAAAACTGTCTGTTGTCAGGACCTGCAGCTGATTCTCCAAGACTCAGCAACAGCCTCTAGTTTTATCAGTGTCATGCAGAATGGCATTAAAGACTTGGGACAAGGTCCTGTCTCGGATCTGCAGCTCTGTCATTCACCAGATGAGATGTTCTCCTCATTCTTACTAGTTTATAATCTTGAGTTAAACCTATACCATTTTTAGAGGACCACTTTACACAGATAGTAAGGAAATAACTGTGTGGTTTAGGGGTTGTTTTTGGGGGGTAGGGTTGGGTTGGTTTGTTTTTTTAAAGTGATGGGGATGGTTCAATTTCTTTAAACAATCGAACAAGACATGAACAAGCCCCATGTTCTCCAGCTGGAAAAGAAATTATTGCAAGCTGGTTCCTCTGCTCTGTACTGACCTCTGCTATGGACAGGCCATCAGCCACTTTGCTGAACAGTCTGTTGGGATTAGAATTTTCTCCCTAGTTCTACCTAGTTCAGTTTCACATGTGGCAGTGTTGAGCTACTTACTGCCAGTGATGAGCTGCCTGCTGCTGGGGGAAGCACAGAGTGTTTCTCCACTGTTTCTGCTCTAACCAGGGAAGCCCTCCCATCTGACAGCACGCTGTGTGAAATGCCAGGGGAAGCACTGCCTCTTCTGTCACTGCAGTTTCCAACCTTCCCGATCTTCCAACCCTCCATTTTTCTGGTTGGTCAGAAGGATGAAGGTCACTCACTACCCTGAGTGGATACATAAATTAAACGCATGCAGGGCCATTTAGAGGCACAGCTGATCAGCTCTTCCAGAGCTGACTTAGGTTGCTTTAAAGTGCGTGTGCTTGCCCATTCCGGCACTAAATCTACACTGATTCATTACCTGCAGTTACTAATTCATCTTTCCACCCCTTGTTCTAAGACCTTGCTTTCCTGAAAAATCTTGCTGTTGCTGGTAACACTTCATGTGGAATAAGCCATTGCAGGCAATCAGCTTTATCTGTGGCCTCTTGCCACCTATGCCACCACCAGTCACTGTGGCTTGGAAGCTGCCCACAAAGGTAGGTCCCCCTTGGAGAATTACCATGCAAATTTGCAAAGCCAAATTTGAGGCCTTTCAGAACTACTGTAAAACTACAACACCGTAGAGTATGAAAAGATTTGGAGATGTTGGAATTGTTTAGCTCTAGTTTCTACCCTCCTCTCTTGGAACTATGTTAATAGTGTCTCACACTGTAGTCCTTAGAAGACTTGATAAAAATTTCGCAGTATGACAGCTCAGCTAAAGACATTTCCAACAAAATACACTTACCCATGTTTCTCTGAAACGCCTATTGTGTCACAAGTGCACTTGGAATGGAAAGTTACCACTAGCTTTTTCATTGAATTGTTGCTACCATTTTCCTACAGTGTGGGGCTGCTTCTTCAAAGATTTTTTAAGTCAACATTTTGCCTTCATCACAGCAAAAAAAAAAAGAATTACAAAAATTACTCACTTATTTTCACAGGAAGGGAGAATCACCTTTAAGACTTTGATTATAAGAGCTGCTCCAACAACTCCAACAACAACAACTTCCATGAAACTAAACAAGATAGGTAAAGATTGAAACCAGAATCTGCACAACCGTTTTCTCAAGTCTTCCACCCACTGGCACATCACCTACAAAACAGGTAAAAATACAAAGACAGATTGCAAAACAAAACAACTGCTGGGTTTTCAGGGTTTTTATTTAGCTACCGATAAATCACATTACATGGTGATAATTTATATTAAACTCATATATACTTAAACATACATAAAAGCATGATGGAATTGACTGGTGCCTCAGCTATCTTTATTCTTCAAAGTTTGAAACAGGTGAAAAGTTTAGTTCTGTGTTCATTAAATGCCCCTTTGGAAAATAAAGGACACTTGGAACAGAGCAGGCAGTAGGTTATAACTGTGAGTGTTTTGGCCACAGAGGAGGTCATGAAACCCATCCTTGCCTAAGACGGAACAGGAACTTCTCCAGCTGTTACTGTGTTTCCTACAGCAGGTGAGACCAGTGGTCCCTTTCTCAGAGGGGTAAGCACTTGAATAGACCCAGGAGAAAATGGTGTAATTTAAAGCTAAGCAATATTTGAAATTGTCATAAATGCTTAGCTTGGTATAATGTAAATATCTCACCTGACTATGATGAAGTATCTGTGTGGTCAGAACACTGCAGGACTTAGAAGCCCATTGGATTCCTACTGGACTTGTCACTGATGAAGGATAATTTAGGACAGGGCATTTTTTCGTTTATTTGGGGTTTGTTTATCTGCACAAGTCCACTGGTCTTAGTGGTTGTCTGTCTTACAATAATTATATTTAAATACTAATAATTATACTAATAATTAAAGCAAACAAACAACAAAAGCACCTTGTAAGAAGATGGAGGTTCTATCCTAAGAGGGGTCTCTGGTAACTTGCCAGGTAATGTCTCTTCATCCACTGTAGTTTCTACTTGCTGGATGAGGTACTGACTGGTAGTTTGCAATGGATCTTGAATATCTGAATAAGAAAAATAGATTTAGTGGAGAGCTTGCTTTTTATTTGACTCACTCTGCAGGAAAATAAAGATATGCTGCATTTCTACTGATAGTACATTTCTCACACAATAACAGCAAGTACACAGAAGGCTTCTCTTTTTCCTGACTTGAGTAGTGAACTTGGTAAGAAACAGAAACAGTGGTACAGTCCAGCCTTTACCTATGCCCTTAGCTGTAAATTTCAGCTGTCATCAAATTAAAAGGTGATAGACTAGATCAAAGTATTCTATTCCAATTAAATCTTTGACAGTTTTTTATTAAACAAAACTGAAATAAAATTAAGGCATGAAATAGCTTCTCTTGCTTTTAAGTTATTCAAGTTTAATAACAGAAAACTGTTCTGTCATTTGGAATCGACCCATACAGGCATTTCCTCTACAGTTTTCTCTTTCATTCTCAGGAAAAAGGGGGAGTTTTAGGGAAACTTCCATCATAGATCTGAGAGAGAAATTTATTCCTGTCAGATGTCTGGACTGAAGATTGCCAAGTATCAAGTACTTCAAAGGAGAACAGATTTGAAAACAAACAAATAAAATACCTAATAAGAGCTGAATTCAGGTGTTTAAAAATAATAAAAACCAAACCATATAAAATAAAACACTTCCGTTTTAATGAAGAAACTGTTTCACTACATAAAACAAGGGAATAATGATGCTCTTCTACCCTGTAAAGCAATACATCAAATATGGATGAAAATACTACTTAACAGCTGAGAGATACCTTTTCCTGAGAGGTTGGGCAGTGTAAATAACACGTCGTTGTCCCTTGGCATGGAATACAGCATGCTCTCTTTCAAAGGGACGGTGTAGTTGGAATGTCTCAGTACTCTCAGGTCCTTTACTAAAATATCCATTTCTGTTACTTCTTCCTGCTGAACCTACAAGAGATGCAAACATGGTATTACTGAGTTTAAAGCAAGACTGAAGCAGGCTGGCAGAGGACACCAGTACATCCCAGAAAACTCTAAGCCACTAAGATGTAGACATAGGGCTGTTATAACTGTGGGCTGTGAATTAGTACTCTTTGTTTTTACATACCACACTTCTGGAGACAATACCACATCAGAAAATATGCTGAACAGACTGGCCTCTCTCCCTGCAAAAGCATGTGGTAGTCAATCCATGGGCTTTTAACCAAGTCTTACATAGTACATCACTATCCTCCTGCAGAGAGGCATTTTAGGGCATGGAAAATTCATGTAATGAATGCATTTGACATTGACAAGTGTTAATAACATTGAAAGTGTTGCTGAGGTAAGACTGACACTTCTGCTTTTGCAGGAACATTGTTTTTTTTCCAGCAACTGAAAGCCAAGTGTCACAGCATTTGACAGTGTCCTGCTTGACGTCCTTGTCTCCAAACAAGAGACATGCCCTTGACAGATGGACCAGGCAGTGGATAAGGCGTTGGCTGGAGAGTTGCAGTCAATGGCCCAATATCCAAATGGAGATCAGTGGCAAGTGGTGTCCCCAGGGATGGGTATTTGCACTGGTGCTGTTTAACAACTTTGCTGGCACCATGGACAGTGGGATTGAGTGCACCCTTATCAAGTTTTGCTGATGACACATTGTGGTCAACCTGCTGAAGGGAAGAGATGCCATCCAGAAGCAGCTAAATAAGCTTGAGAGGTGCACCCCTCAAGAAGTTCAACAAGGGCAAGTGCAAGGTGCTGTACCTGGGTTGGGGCAATTCCAAGCACAAGTACAAGCCAGGCAGAGAACAGATAAAGAGCAGCCCTAGAGAGAAGGACTTGGGAGTGCTGGTGGATGAAAAGCTCAGCATGACCTGGCAAAGGGCATTCACATTCCAGAAAGCAAACTGTGTCCTGGGTCTGCATCAAAAGCAGTGTGGCCAGCAGGGTGAAGGAGGTGATTCTGCTCCTCTACTGTGTTTATCTGAGAGTGCTTTTGACTTAAACGAACAATCAAGGAAGTGGCATTAGCTTTCTGGTTGTTTTTCTAGGTTCTTATGAAAATCTGAAATACATTGTGATGTCTAGTTTGAGGCCTGAAATACAATGCCACTGTTGTGTAATAACTGAATCAAACTATCTCAGGCTATTACCAGTGGAATAAAGACCTCATTGGAGAAGCTACAGACCTTTCTTTAGGGGCTTTTCATTAACAGAGTAAGATTCTGACATGATACAGATCCCTGTAGAAAATACTACATGCTGACCATGCAATTAATCAAGGATCAATGGCATTATCATCATTATCCTTTAAAAAAAGAAAAAGGCAGCAGAACATAAGCCAGCTTCAAAAAAGCCTGGGCACATGTAAGATGCAGACATGTGCAGAAAGAGAAATATGACACAGAAATTAGCCAGTTGCTAGTTTCAGCAGCTGGATCTTCTCTAGAGAACCTCTTTGGTTAGTAAATTAACTACACCATACAGGTGATTTTGAGAACTCAGTTCTGCACATTTCAATCTCATCTATAATCGTAACCCCTCACATTCACTGGTATTTGTGCAAATACAGTTAGAATTGAGGGGGTGGAGGTGTTTGTTCATCTCAAAATCCATGTTCATTATCAAGATTCAAATTATCTTACATGCAAAATCTTCGAAGGCTAAGCTCTCAGGTGTACTGGGCTTTCACAATAAGCCCACCTGCCATAAGAGTTTCCTGCTGCAAGCTGTTGCCCATGCTGCATGCTTAAAACCTTTTGTTAGCTTGGAATAAACAATGGGGAAAACCTCAGGAGTCACAATGAACCGATGCCCCTTTTGTTTTTTTTGTACATTATTTTATAAATCAACTCTTGCTTTTGAGCCTGGCTTTGCTTCCACAAGTTCATGTATTCAAAGAGCATGTGATACAGTTAATGATAATCATTAAAACATGAATAAAAGCATTAAAACTTGAAGTTTCCTCACGAAACACCCCCACTATTATACTGCCAACTTTGCTGTCATCTCCCTCAGTACTGTGTTAGTTAACGTTAATTATATACTTTGTGCTCTAATCACCAGCTAGATACATGTAAACCTTTTAATTCTTGGGAACTACTTGCCTCTTCTAAATTAAAAACAAGCAGAATGTTGCAACAGGGTTTTTTTTTACCTGTTTTCCATCAATTTCTGTCACTTCTTCCTGAATGACTATCAGCTGCAAATCAGAAGTGGATGCCAAAGGCCACTCGTGAACCATGATGCGAACACTGACGGTTCCCAGGCGCTGCTGATCCGGTAAGTTATCCAAGCTTCTGTTCTCCACTGTTGACACACAATGTCAGATTTTCAAAGAGAAACCACCTCAACCAGAAAGCAGAACCCAGCCATAGAGAAAACAGGTGCAACTCTGACAATGGGATGCCATTGCCCATGTAGCACCTGAATGGAGAAGTCAGAGGACCACTAGCATCAAACCAAAGATGCCAGAAGAGCAGTAGCCAAGTTTGTACTGTGCTGATTGTCCTTAACACTGCCAGTAACTGCTTTTACAACCAGTAGTAATCTGGGCAACAAGTAAAACAGATGCCAGGATTTTTTCACCAAATCAAACTCAGAGCAGGTCTCATAACACAGCAGAGCTGTACAATCCCCTGACTCAGGCAGCCTGCAAACAATGTCACATCCCTGCATTTGAGGTTTGCGTTTAAGCACTCTAAGCAGAGCTCTTTGGCTTGGTTATTGCGTATTTTAGTTGTCCAAATGAGTTTGTAAGAGAAAAGCCACAGCCTGACCAGCCACCTGTGTAAACATCTTGGTTTGCACAACATTCCCCTTCCTCTGAATGCAGAAACAAATACACTCTTTTCCAGGCACACTTAATCTACTACTCAAGATGAGTGCCAGTTCCCTCCTACATATTTTTTTGTCCCCCTCTCTGTTTTCATATGTGATTGGTGACACCTCAACCTCTCTTCCTACCCAAAAGCTTTCAGCTATTTCAACAGCTTAATATTCTACAAGTACACACAGAACTGTCTTTGTTCCCTGGCTGTTTCTGCATAGTCTTAGTATCCTCCCAGCTACCACACCTCTGCTTCAGGTGAGGACATGCTAGAACAGAAGTCCTGGAGAAGCCCAAGAGTGGAGGTGAGGGATCTCTCCAGCATGCAGGCAGCAAGGGGCATGAGCTGAGACCAAACCGTCCCTGCTGCTAAGCCACTGGTGCTGGGTGTGTGTCACCTGCAGTGCCCAGCCTGTCAGGTGACATGGGATAAGGCTCAACTCGGGTCTCTCAGTCACACAGTAACTACTCAGTGTGTCCATTATTTTCATGCTGTGATCCCTGTCCTCATAAGGCTATTTTGCTTATTTTTAATACAGAATGCTTTCTGGCATAATTTAGTAATATCTTCCATTGCCAAAATAAGTGGCAGAAGGAGAGAAGTGTGAGCCAAGGCACTAACCTGGCTGCTGAATGTTTTCTGTCTTCAAACAGCAAGCATGCATTAAAGGCCCAAAGCCTCTAAGATACCAAGCAGCAGAAGCTCCCTGTGCTCCCAGCTTTTACCATATGTCAGGCTGCTTAACCACCTCTACATGCACAGGAATGACAGATACACTTCCAAAACTGACATTTGGGGAACTTCAAGTGGGGAGGTAGGTCCCAAGAATGATCTGACAACGATCTCAGAGTATGTGGTCTCTAATACTCAAAAGCATGATTATTAAGTTCAAGTTTTGTTTTTATATACATTCAGCAGTACTTCCCCCCTCTATTAGCAAGTATCTTGATATTTCTTTAGCATTCCACAAACACTACTTGAATCTGTAGTCAATAGCTTAGTAAGCAAACAGTATAACCATTACATTACAGGTTACAGAGAGAGGTGCTGTGGTGGGGACTCAGACCCAAACAAGACAGAGAGTTCCAGGTTTCTAGCTCCCAGGTCAAATCAGTATTTTCCTCACTGTTTCAGATTCAAAACTAGTCACTGAAAGCTATAAAACTATGATTTGGGAAATTAGTATGAACTACAAAAGAGTGCTCAAGAGCTCTGAGAATTAGTCAATAAAATCATATCTATTTTTCTGGAGTGAGTTATTTTGCAAGTATATGACATTTTGCCATGGTTTTTTACTGGAAAAAGAGAAACTGATTACTGCTCTCCCTCTCCAGAAAATAAGTCAAATTAATAATTGACTGTGCTTGTGAAAGAAGGGTTCAAACAAGAAGGTCACAATTCAGAGAAGAATTTGAAATAGTGTTATTATTCTCTAAGTGCCTGATGAGGATGACCTCAGAAATCAACCTAGAGACTGACTGAACCCGATGCAGCAAAAGATCGTTCTCAATACAACAGAAGTTTAACTCAAATAAGCAAAATGGTCCTTGTTTAATTAATTATACAGTATGCTCTGTGGATCTCCAAAAAAATCACAGTGCTTTCTGGTTTTTCACAAAAAATTTAGCATTGAATCAGCAGAAAAATAGCAGTTTCAAGACAATCTGAAATCATTAACCACTGCAGGACCCTAGCAAAAGTGCAGTATTTGTGCTAAAACATCCTATCCAGCAGAAACTTGTTTGTCTAATAGACACAGAAGTGAGATCGTTAAAAGATCTTCCTAACAACAATTCATACTTTTGTTATTGAATCTCCTTCTGGATATATGCCAACCAACCTAGGGACACAGCCATTAGCAGGGTGGAGTTGCATCCTTCTGTTTACATTGTCTAGCTTGTAGTGCAAAACATTCTTTTGAAAAGATGGGCAGAGTCTGGATTTCAGATTAGACCATTTACACACAAGCCTGTTAATGTGACTTGAGATGAAGGCAGTAAGGTCTTTTTGATCCCTTTTAATACCAAAATTGTCCTACCTTGAGAAATGTTTTGCTTCTACAATGCTCAGGTTTGCGAAATACAGAACACATAGCTATTGTAAGCTTTGGTTAATAGACAACAGGGAAGCCAAATACCCCGGGGGAAGGAGAAAATAAAAAAAAAGGAAAAAGAGAATACTCACCTATTATTGTTTGACATGTTATGTGGGCAACCCCACTTTTCATAGGGAAGTCATTTAGATATACCTGTCCATTAACATAGGTGATATTAAATAGAACCTGAAAGAAAGACAGCCAGAATGAGTGTATGTTTGCTGCCCCTGTGCTGCAATACTGCTCTCAGAGGAACACACCTCATACCGACTGACCTCAGAATAAAGGATGTATTTGCAGGTGCTGCAGACTTTGTTTCGCTGCATATTAATTCACTGAATAAACAGAAAAACCAGACAAACCTGTCCTTTGTGAAATTCTCCACTGGTGTTCAGCATCATAACACCAACTCTGATTGCTTCCTGCAAAAAAACAGTGAGAAGAGATGTAAGTTTGAGAAAATACATAAGCTACTGCAGGCAGCTTTCATGTACTGTCCTGGCACATTCCTAGGCTTTCTATCCAGCAGACAGAAGAAGAAGAAATATGCTTTCTTGTTTCAGGTAAGAGTTAGTCTGGTTTTTTCACCCCTCTTTTTAATATAGAGGATTGATGAGAAAGAACAACATCTGCATCCCCCTATGCATGGTTTGTGGTTTTTTGTAATAAAGGTAAAATAATAATAATAATAATAATCACCACTTGTTTTACAAGGATATAATGGAAGTCTCTCATATTAGCTGGAAAATAATAGACCACAAAAGGTAAAAATCACATTTTCTGTAAATGTTTTTTTAAGCACTCCAGTTGCTCTTCAAAGTTAAGTTTAATGCATGTAAGTCTATAGTAAAGAACACTCAGTTTTGTCAGCAGTAATCCTGTTTCTTTGGTTATGATTCACCAATTATGCCACATGGGACACCTCAAACTTGCAGATAATGGGGATTTGTTTCTTTCTTTCAAACCCTAATTGCTGTAATTTATTGAATCACTTATTCTGTCCTCTCATTTCTCCCTTGTAGTTTCAGGGGCTGCTTTGCAAATGGGCCCTTAAATCTCCCAGGTCTACCCCTGAAAAAAACTACATACAAAAATCAAATCTTGCTTGCACATAGACAAAGGTAATGACTGCCACACTGCTTTCCTCAGACACCTCTTCAGAAATGATGTTAAGCTCCACATTTGCCTTGTGGGCAGCCTTAAATCATTGTAACTTCATTTCATTAACACCTGGACATGGCACTTTGTGCTATAGTCTACTTGACTGGTGGTGGTCAGTCAAAGGCTGGACTTGATCTTAGAGGTCTTTTCCAACCTAAATGATTTGGTGATTCTGTGATCCAATTTCCTCTGGAAAATGGCTCCATACCATCAGCATCTTCTTTAGCTCTGTTAGTTGAGTCATGGTTTCACAACTAACAGTTAAAAAGTGACTCATGTCTCAATAAAAAGCTCAGCATGCTCAGAATTTAAAATAAATGAAAATGTAAATACACAAAAAGACTTTTCATTTAGCATTTTTACGCAATACTAAATTTTCAGCCAGAAAATATGTGAAATATACAGTACCTAGCATAATAAAGCCCTAGTTCATGGACAGAAAGCTTCTGAAGCGTGACTATAATGTCAAAAAATCATTGAAACAATGGGTGTTAATGAGCATACTCAAGTAGCCAGAACTGTCAAAAACTGAAGAACAACATCCAAGTCTAATTCAGCCGCAATCTGGCATCATGAGAAGAATGGTTTAAAACCTAACACAGACAACCTTTGGGTTGGAAGTGACTTGGAAATACTTTTTTGTATTTCCCATTTGCCCAGGCCTATTTGCCATATCAGTAGGAAAACTCTCTGGCCACCAAGACCAAAGAGAAATCTCTTCCTCAATGCCCTTCTATGAAATAGGTTTTTATATTGACTTTTCTTCAAAACTTGTATCCTAGCTATTCAAAGTAAATGAAAATTACCAAGTTAGTCAGACAACTCAAGTCTGTAACTGAAAATAGAAACTGGATTAACAGTATAAACACAGGATATATTCTATCCCGTCTTCCTCTAATTTCCTCAAACCACTTATTTTCTTCTCATATTTTGAGAATCCTGTATATTAATAATAAAATAAAAATCCACCAAACTTTTAGATCTTTTAGCTCTTATCATTCAGAACTCTAAGTCTTTTATACTCTCAAACTGTTTACCAGATTACCAAAACTTTGTATCATTACTTCCTAGGTTTTCCTGTTTTCTGGGAATTCAAAGGGCACAAAAGATGGATTTTCCCAGCAGTCTTAATCATCCTTCATTTTTTAAGCCACAAATTGCATTTCAGGTTTTTTTACAGAGAAAGTATTTTGCAATCTTTTTTCAACATCTACAAAGGGACTCACTGAGATTACAAGAAAAAAGGAAATGACTGATGAAAAATAGGAAAATACCCTCCTACTTTTTTTTTTTAATCAAATGCTTTATTTGAAAGTGAAGGGCATGAAGGAAGCTAGATATGCTCAACAATTGACTGTTAAATGTACAGAGTGAGCTATACATACAATGATTAATTTCCTTCAAAACAGCTCTCAGTTCTGTTGACACAGTATTCACAAGCACTGTCATGAATTCCAGAACATATTTAGAACTTGCACTTGAAGAGCACGTTAAATGTTTAAGAAATGAAATATTTCAGTGGATCACTTCTGTGCTGCCAAAGGTTCAAAAATCAGATGGTAAGGTGCAGACAAATAAGCCAGTTTAACCATTTGCTGTGGCTAAACCACCCTGCCACTGAGAGTGCAGATCTCTCCTGCACATCATCCTTCCCTCTCATTCGTGCCAAGACAGCGAGGTAATTTAGTTCATTAACTTTCCATTTTTTGCCAGACTATTTTTCTGTCAGTTGAACAAGCAAAGAAGAGCTGGACAAGGACAAGAGATCCAAGAACACAACTGGGAGGAACGAGCCAGGCTCCTTGTTCTGATGGACACAGACTGTTGGATTGCCTCAGCTGGGAGATGTCTCTGTCCTTGCAGCATCTCCTTGGGAGATGTCTGTCCTCACCACCATCTCAGGTGATGGTGATGCATCTCCTTAACGGTACAGGTTCATAAAGCTCCTCAATAACTCAGAGCAATGATTAATATTCCCCTACAGCAGCTGTATCACGACCCTTGCAATGTTTTGTTCACACACAACAGAGAACTCATGCTGCTGCCATTCCTGTGACTAGTCTGTTCACATCCAGATCCAACAAATTCTACTGATGTCTTCCCATATTCTGTACATCCATTCCACTCAGTTGTCGTATGTTCTTGTTTTTCAATTTATGAACAAGTTGTTCATTAGCCTTCATATCTCCCCACAGAAAGTAACTGTTCCAGCTCAGTCTTAACCCTTCCTTGAAGGCTAGTTTCACACTGCTGTTTTCCCATGGCTTCCCACTGGTCTCTCCTGCAGTGTCACACTCAGAACTCAATGGGTCTTGCTGTGGCCATCTTCCTGACCCTACATACCCCAAACCAAAATGTACAGGAGGGCAAAAACCACCAGATGCATGTCAAATGCAATGAAAAGCTGGGCAGCAGTGCTGGGGAAAAGGAAGCAGCAGCTCACAGGAGAGCAGAGCACCATCCCAGCTGATCCACTTTCACCTCCAGCAGGGGACAAATGATACACGGCACTGCCCCTGCTATCACAAGCCTGACTGGTGCCCTTTCAGTATCTGCATGTTGATTAGTGCTCAAGAGCCAAACGTTGTGTGTGCCTCCTAACAGGGAGGGAAACAGATGTGGCATGCCAACAGCTCTTGTACCAGGCTTTCACGATGAAATGCCTGGTCTGACAAGCCACACTTGCTAGAAAGTGCTCCAGTGATAACTCAAATCCCTATCTGTCCAATCCTAGGGCTGAAGACTCACAGACTTACAGAACATCCTTTAATTTCAACAGAGGAATTTTTTTTTATGTTACCATAATAAAATTCACAACCTGCGGGTGGAGGGAAAGAAGGTGTTTTATAGCGCTTTGTAGATTTGTCTTGTGGTTATGTACTTCAGTACTAAGAAAGATAAATAACCCCACATCCCTTATTTTATAAAAGCATAGTAAGCCAATCCTGCAGTAACAAAGCAACTGAGAGCAGAACATGGGAACTCTGCAGTAAACCATACTATTGCACCATCAATTCCTGGAAAAGCCTCAACTATGAGTGTAAAACTTGGTTGTATAAATTACAATACACTTTTCAGTATTAACAATATCATGAAAGTTTGCACAGATTTCAGACAGTCCTGTAATTAAAAAGGTTCTGAATTCATTGGGATATTTGAAAAAGCAGCACTTTGACAGAGCCGGTATGAAAGGACAGCCCCAAAAAGCAATTCAGGTCCGTAAGAATCAGGGTGTGCTTTCAGCTTACTGAAGTACTGACCCCCAGTCCATACTTCACAGCCCCTTATCCCCTTCCTGGGCTGGTAACTGCCCTCACACAAAACTCCAACCTGCACTACAAACGGCCCTTTCATTCTTAATGCTTTTATAGGATGTAAATGGCTCTGCTGAGTTTTCCTATGATTACTCACCCCTGTTTTAGTGCTCCAGCAGTGACATTTACAGCAGTAATGGCTACAGAACCTGCAAAGACGACAGCACCCCTACCACAAATGTAAGTCATTCTGTTCTAGGACAGCTAGGCAGCAGCACTAACAGTGTGATGACATATATTACAGTGAACTACTAGAATTTTTGTGAGCTTGGATCAGCACAGGTAAGCATGTAGTAATCATTTTCTGATCCTTTTCTCTTTCACTGTGTGCTGCAAAAGAACCCAGGACTCTTAACTGGGGCCGTATAATCGAGTAGGAGCAAAAGAACAAGAAGAGGAAAAGATGTCAGCAAAGAATATAAAGCACCTGGCATAAGTTGAAAGGGAGTATTCATTAATTCTCAAAGATTAACCACACCACACAAATCCACAGAGAACATTTCACCTAATATTGCTTTTAACTGAAAAATGCCACACAAGACAAAGCTGATGGGTCTAATCACACAGGAACTTCAAACAGATCTGGTTATCTGATTACAGAATCATGGAAAAACTTCCACAACCAATGAGTACCTGGTGGGGTG
Source organism: Daphoenositta chrysoptera (assembly GCA_013397915.1). NCBI lineage: Eukaryota > Metazoa > Chordata > Aves > Passeriformes > Daphoenositta > Daphoenositta chrysoptera. The sequence goes on along the minus strand of VZRO01004102.1, from coordinate 106,670 downwards.
CACTGTACAGTTTCTCCCTGTACAGGGTAACTCTTCAGTCCTACACAACTGCATCAGTCACATAAACCCCTTCTAGATTCAGCCGCTAGCAGCCAGCCCACTTGAAGCACAGCTGTTCTCTATTGAGGCTCTCCTAAAAAAGGCTCTTTCTGCACCACAAGGCCTGTGGGAAGCCAAGTGGGCAGTCCTAAGAACAGATGGCACAATGCCTTGCAAGATGGCCAGCTCTACAGAGACTTGAAAAGGAGACAATCCCCTCACAGCCATTCCACAGGCACTGCTGATATCCTGTTTGCAACTGAAAAATGTAAAGTCTGATGCAGGTTGCCAAAGAGGTAAAAAATAGACAAAACTAATAACTTGTTTCTAAACTTGAGAAGACATTATGGGAAAAGAAGTGTCTGAATAGACAAACAAAACTACCACACAAACTCATACCACTTGAGTCCTGGCACTCACTTGGACAACTGGCTCCAAATAGCGTAACTCTATATTGCAATCCCGGGCTCCGTGATCCATGCTTCACATAATTCTTTCATAAGAATCACAACAGAGCTATGTTGTAGGGTGAGTCTTAACTGCAGTCAGGCATAACTGAATTGAGACGTAATCATGGTACAAGTCTCACATGACAAGTTAACACTTCACAAGTTTGCAGGACAATAATTAGTCCCTCACATTTCACAGAACTTTTGTACAAAACTTTCTCCATTAGGTTTGGCATTATTAAACTGCATGACAGTATTTAGGGTAAGATAACTACATCCAGTATTTGCTTAACTAGCTAAAGCTGAACTGTTTATTAATATAATAATCTACCATGATGCTTTTGCTTTACTTTGCTTTTCTGAACAAGCACACTTACTTTCATTCCTTCAGTACTCTATGATGACTCTCATTATAACATGGCTTATATTTCCCTTTGCCCCAAGTGTGTTACTAGAATTAATTGCCTTTGTATCCTCCCTATTAAACCAACTCATACTATGACGTTTTATCATTATTTTTAAAGGTGAATACTCAGTCTCACATCAAGGAGATATGATTGCATCATACTGCTTTAATTTAATCAAATATACATAGGAAGATGATGTCAGCTCTTTTAGACCTAAAATTCACATGTGCTGGGCTGTTAATAGAGAAACTGGCATAAAGCGATGGAAGAAACATTTCAGCATGTTGCTATTAACAAGTTTCTTCTTTGATTAAAATACATTGTACTCACTGCATCAAATGGCTGATATAGTGACGGTTATTTCCTGCTGCTGTAAAACGACCCATCCACACAGAGGTTTCTTGCAGGCAACAAATAATATGAAAACTTTTTTTTTCCAGGCAACTGAACTGAACTAAAAAGAAAAAAAAGTCTGGTAGGCAAGTATGTTATTTAAAAAGAACTCTGCTAGCCTAAATGATCAAAAGGTAAACAGAGTAAGCAAATAACATAGTGTTAACATTGCTTTTAGCCAGTTCCTATCAGCACAATAAAAAAATAAACGAAAGCACAAAACCTTATTCCTAACCTTGCACCAGAAACATTACTTTCACATGAAGGTCAATTGTCTTATTGCGTCATTCCCTGTATTTTTTTTAAAGAAAAAAGAGCCCAAAACAACAACAACAACCACCCCCCAATTTTGTCTAAAATCAATCAATTTTTAGTCGAGTTTTGCATCACCAAATTTTATGAGGAGAAATAAAAATCAAACCAGACATGCTAATGTTTAGAAAAAAGGTCCAGATTTCAAACCAGCTTTTTAAAGAAATGACAAGTATTGCACAACAATTAAGGCGTTCACATTCCAGAGCTGAACAGAAGCATTTCAGCCTCACAAAATGCTCTTTCAGTATCTTAAGGTTTTTCCTCAGTCCTTCCACTGTGGTTTCTGTAACACCATTGCCATCAGCAAAGAGGCAAATTTTAACACCAGCTTCAATTCCCACATGGAAGAGTTAACAAAACGTGAAGCTGTCAGTAGAGTGCTGCCAGTGGGCTCACAGAGTTTTAGAGCACAGTTGTGGTGTCCAGCCAAAGCAAAGCTGAACACGTTGATGCTGCCCGCTCCCAACCATTCTGCAGCCCCAAGCCATCCTGAGGAAACAACACAGTGATTCTGATCCCATTATCCACTGTCACTGAGCTCATGGCTTCTGAAGGCAACTTGACAGCTTGGCATTCCCACTCTGCCTATTCCCACTGCCTAGGCACTTCTATTCCCAACACGCCAGCAAAAAACAGCTCAGTGTCAAAAAACATTGATTCTTCTACTCAAAACTTTCTCAAGACATATTGTTCCTTCTGCATCAAAACCAGTCCTGTATGTACAGAGCTAAAAAGTGCAGGAGAAAACACAAGTTTTTATTTTGCTAAGTTTGAGATTTAAAAAGAAAAAAACACTAAAGTAAAAACTTGTATGTCCCCTTTTTGACTCTTAAATTTTCTGCATATGCTTAGTCCACCAGACCTGTATAAAGCTAGAAGAGTGCACACACTTCTAAACTAGCAAAACATGAGCTGACAAGACCACCTGAGCAGTACAGCACAAATGGACAAACTCAACCCCACAAATAGCACAGCTGTGCCCATAAGACATTACAGCCCAGTTCCTAAGTCAAGCCCGTAACATTATCACTCTAAAACATCCCTGTTCTGTCTCTGACCCCAAGCTGCCTTACGTGGGACTGCCCTGGCACCCCTGTGCCCTCCTCATGCTTTCACATCCAAAGGCAGCAGACACAAACGCGCCTCCGTGTCCAATAAAACTACAGTGACAAATAACTTTAATGCTACCAAGCTGAAGTTTCAGTGTGGAAGTGTGACAGTTTCTGGGTAGAAGGTGAGCAAGAGCATAGGTCTATATTACATTGTCACTTCATGTGCCTTCCAGCAAATTCAAGTAAAATTCAAGCAGTCCCTTTCTCAGAGGGATATGCAAAGTAGCCACAGATTGAGCTCCCTCTGCTCTCTTTTGTGCACCTGACTTCAAGCATTCAGGCACTTTTACAGGTGTCTGTGATGCCTTAGATTTTGACTTTTATATTTTTCAAAATCCTGTACTGCTTAGTGTGTAGCTCTGAGGTTTCTTGTAGCCTGTTAATTTCTGTTCTCTCGTACTGAGTAGTCATAACAAAGCCTCTCTGGGCCTGCTCTTCAAGGACACCTAGACTGTCCTAGGCCCAAAAAGTGTAAACTAAAAGCCTCTGAAAGGGGGGCAAGCTGAGGGGAATTACATCATTAAACTGAAGCTTTAATTGGAGAGTTAACCCTGGCTATGCAAATGAACCAAACCTATAAAGGTGTAAAGAACTCGTGACCTGTCGTCCATCTTGGGGTCCAGCCTGGCAATAGCCTCTGGCTCCCGGGGTGTACCTTGAAGGCCCTTCAAATAAATACCCACCTTTATTCCCTTACTCCTGTCTGGTCTCTGTTTATAGGTGGCCTCTTAAGGCATCATCTGAAGATCCAGATCCCTGTTTTGAAATCAGAGCTAAGGAGGTCTCTCTTCAAAAGCTCATACAGAGAAACAGAAACCAGGAAGTAAGGCCAGGAATGAAATCCTGCTTCGCAACACAGGATGTGCCAGTGTAGGGCCTCTGTCAGGCTTTCTTGCAAATGTTTTACTTAAATTACATTAATAAATAACTCTGGAGGGAAAAAAGCCGTAATAAATTTGCTCAGGTAACAGTAACTTCACATTGGCTAGACAAGTTGATTACAAACCCCTCAAACTCTTCCCTCTGTGATCTTACACGTTGGGTTCAAATTATAATGATTTTAGAGGATGTGTCTGGTCATGACTGAAGTGCGGGCAGAAATACCCCACTATTCTTTAATTCTAGAGGTCAGAGCTCACCTGGTTCTGTGGCACATCCTTTTATTCCCACTGGAAAGATCTCCTAAAAAAATTCCTTCCACTCTTTTAAAAAGCCACCAAATTTAAAACTGATGTAATCAAGATACAGAATAGATATTGGAATAGAAAAACAGACAACACAATGCTCTCTGTATTTACAGATATACATCAGCACATCAAAACCCTTTTTTTGGTTCGATTCAAGAGTAGGCTAGGTGCAAATGTGGACCTAATGCAGTGCGTACTTCCATGGCACTAAACCATCAAGACGTAGGCGGACAAGCCTGAAAATACAATATAAACACATCTACATTGCGCAAAAGTAACCATCTCCCCCCTCAGACCTGTCAGATACGGCACACCGAATCCTGTACAGACGAACCAGCAAAGGGAGAGGGGAAGCCGTGTCGCCCCGCGGCAGGGTCCGGCTCTCCCCGTGAGGGAGCGGGGCACGGGCAGGAACGGGGAGAGGGGCAGGGACAGTGGCAGTGGCAGGGAGAGGGACAGGGACAGTAACAGGGAGAGGGGCAGGGACAGTGGCAGTAGCCGGGAGAGGGAGAGGGGCAGTGGCAGAGCAGGGAGTGGGCTGCCCCGGCGATACCTGTCCCAGCGGAGCGGCCGGGCCCAGCAGCGCGGCGGCCAGAGGCGGCAGCAGCAGCGACAGCGGCAGCAGCAGCAGCTCCCGACGTCCCAGCGCCGCCTCCATCTTGCGACCCGGGAATTAAAACCAAGCGAAACATCAACAGGCGGGGCCGGGAGGAAGCGGGGGAGGCGGCAGGAGGGGGCCGGCCCTGCCCCGGCCCTGCCCCTGTCCCTGTCACTGTCCCTGCCCCTGGCCGGGCACCGCCGCCGCCGGGAGGTGCCGAGCTCGGCGTTGCGGAATAAGGCGCGGGCACGGAGCTGCGCCTGCAGGAGCCCCTCACGCTTAATAGGCAATTGCCACCTTTGAAAGCACTAAGAGAAGTACCGATATAGATAGTGTTAATAATTGCAGCTATCTCTGAAATGGGCAGCGTATGTCTTGAGGCCCCGGTGAGGCGCCTGCTGTTGTCACCTGCTCTGGGTGGAGAGGGTAGCAGGGCCAGAGTAAAACCGGGCTGAGCCCTCAGCACCTCACTGCAGGAAGGGGTTCTGGACAGCAAAAGCAGGCAGAATACTCCAGGTGGGAGCAGAAAGAGCCATCGGAAAGGAAGAAAGTACAAGGTAAAGTTTTCAAGAGCTAGCGGTCATCATGCTAAAGAAGAGAAAGTGGAGGGAAACTAAGTAGTGGCAGTCAAAACCATGGAAGTCTCAGGCAAAGACGAAGAAAAGCTGGACCTCCAAGTCCTCAGTGTATTTGAAAATAACAAGTGTTTTATTTACAACAAGAAAGATTGCCTTTACATCTTAACAAAAAACCTCCCACCGGTAAGCGTGGCAAATATATTAATACCTTGTCTAGGGAGGTTTTAATGCTGCCATAAATTAGCTGTCCTGTTAAAGCAATCTTTAGCCTAATTTTATATTGCTCTATGACTCCCAATTGGTTGCTAATGAAGATAAATCATAAAACCCACAGAAACTTCATATTTTATATGCAGTTTGCATTCATGAGACACTGATATAGACATCTGGGACAAGGTGCAAGGCAGTGGAAAATGAGGCCTAAGAGAGTCATATATTGTGAAGTATGTTTCACACACTTCCATGAAACTCTCAAATATTTAATCCCTAAACACATTTATCATCAGTTCCTACTGTTTTAGAGATTGGAAAAAACAAAGCCGACTAATTGCCTTTGCAATATCCACAGAAGTCAGTAACAGAAGAACGGATAAAAACTGACATCTTAATTTCCACCACGTCTCTTCGCTGTCACCTCGTTTACCTAATTTCTCTCATGCCCTTCCTTAAGATTTTTTAAAATATTTTTTTAATCTGTTGTGTTTGGTAGACTGAAAGCAATAGGTAAAGGATCTGTTCACTGTGCGGTCTCATGAGGCAGAGAACTACGAGGTAAGTGAGCTCCCCAACACGGCGTTTGCTGCCTCTCGTGACGGCTGCAGAAGCATGTTCAGGGATGTGAGGGCTGTCAGAAGGCAGCTCTTGTCAGCACTTGCAGTCATTTGCATGTGCTGGTGGGAGGAAGTTGAAATTACTGAAATTCTTAACTATGAGTTGCATTCTCTGTAATTCAGAGTGGGGGCTGCCTCCCAGCAGGAGAATAGTACAGTGTTGTTTGTAATAGATTGATTACCCCAGATGTTTACAAAATGTACCAGAGGCATAATCGTTAATGTTATCAGGGTGCGTAAAAATGTAGGGAAGTAAAGTTCCCTGATCTGCAGAATGTACAGATTCAGCAAAATTCAGGCTGGGTTCTGAGCTGACCTTGAGGAATTTAGCATCTCACTGAAATGGAATAATAGATGAATCCCTATTCATTTTTTTACTATCTCCATTTGCAAGTTGCCTAGTAAACTACCTATCAAGTAATGCTTTCTTTCTGTTTCTGTTTCCATTGTTCTTTCCTTTTTCTTCCAGTCTTTTCCACGCTCTTTTCTTCAATTCTCTTTCTTACTTTCTTTTTGTTCTCCTGGAACTTAATTAAAACTTCAAATATTATGAACTAAAGGTGCCTTCAAGTACTTCTATTTTCTTCTAATTTCAAAGCTTTCATTAGTCTCACAGCGTAACAGATGTCGTAACAGTTTTATTTAATGTAAATGGTAAAATTCCTTGCAATAACTAAATTACTCACCATCAGTTTCACAGGTGAACTGTCCTTGGGTGAAAGAGGAGCTACTCAGTGCTAGGAAAAGCTGGGAGCATAACTGGGCTTTCCCTTTGGGCTCAGCTGCGAGGCTCTTAGGCTCCTCCAGTGAACTTGTCCTGACATTGAACTGCCAGTGAACATGTCCTGACATTTTTAACTATTACTAGAATATGTAACATTTTTAAGTATATGGTATTGAGACTGACTACCGCTTGAGCTGCTGTGTGCCAGAAGTGCTATATTTCATTGGGTTTTTGTGTAAGTTGGAAGTGATGGTTTTTGAATTTTTTAATAAATTGTGAAAAGCCGTTTTTTCTTTGAACCTTCATTACAGGCACAGGTTATTAGGAGGCAGAAACCAGTGTAAAGAAGACGGTAATTAGGATTTAGTTTCTTTTATGACTAAAAAGAGTGATAAAAGCCTGCCCTTAGTTACTAGTATGCTTTCTTACTGAAGTGCAAAGTAAGAGTACTTAAAGGAGCAAGTAAATACTTAAATTTCAGGCAGCACAGGCTTGCCTGAGACTGACATACCATTCACATCCCTCCTAAAGTTTCAGAATAATAAATGTAATGTGTGCTATAGTGCTTTCTTCTGTCAATAACTGCCATATGGATGGCTTAAAAGCAGCCTTGAATCAATTCTGGATTGACATACAGGCTGGGAATAAGCTCACAAAAACAATACAACGCTGCCAACCACTCGATGACAGCACGAACAGCTTTGAGAACTAGCACAATATGGAGGCAGAATACAATGCCCTGCAGTGCAGATCTTGGCCCCAGGACCAGCCCACTGTCTCCAGGAGCATCATGCAGCAGTATAGTGTTGAAAACTTAACTCTCTGCTTGGCTGTTTATAAAGGTGCTCTTAGATCTGCTGTTACTTTTACAGCTACATCAAGAGGAGATCCTGCTCTTACCAACCTACACACACCTCTGCACTCCCAGCTCCTGCTCCCTCCTTTTCTTCTTCGCTGGTTCCATTTTACTGTACAGTGAGTCAATTCAGGTCACTAATCTGGCAGAAAACAAATTCCGCAATAAAAAAGAAGAAATAGTTTTACAGCAGATTAGTGACTTGGACCAACTCACTATGTGATGAGTACCAGAGCATGATCCGGAAAGAGGTGAAGACAGTGGCCTGAAGCACTGGGGAGCTGTGGATCCCTTGTTTTGAAGGCAACAAGCCTATTTAGATGACTTCAGCTGTAACACATAAGCCCAAGAACACACTACAGCATCTGCACTACAGGAAGGGAATAAATTCTGTTTGCTTGTCTGTCCTTTCAGAGGCGCTCACAGGACTGCAGGTCATGTTGAGGCCATGTACTCACAGTAAATACTGGGACTGTTACTCATTTTGAAACCCTCTAATTAATATCTGTGAGGTAGTCTGGGTAAAATAAGCACACTGCCCCTCAGTGTGCACAACGCTCCAAAGTTGAGTGATCCACATCAAAATGTGTACTCTGCCATAGGAGGTTACTTCTGGGGCAGTGTGGGTGTGTGTCTTTCATTTTTCACATCCCTTCCAGGACGGGCTCTCTGGAAGCCTACTCACAGCATTGTCCACAAAATCAGATTCATTACCTGATGTGCAACAAGCCAATAATTACACACTCAAAAGAGGTGCCCTACTTTGATAGATAAAAGGTATGTCCTGCCTTGGAGGTGGAGATTAACTCCAAAAAGGGTGAATCTTATTAAAAACATTATAGTATTGTAAGTAAGCATTGTCTCTTTTCTTTGAAAGGTGGCCAGTTTAGGACTCCGCAGTCCCATAAAAAGCAGCTATTCGTTGTATTCTAGTGCATATGATTCTGAATGGAGAGGGGGTCTGTTAACAGGACTAGTATTTTGTTTCCAACTTCATATGATTGTTGTAAAGCTGCATATGTGAATAGAATATTGAGTTCCTAAATGCAGATTTTTGTTAAGTGTGTACTTAATTTTCTGTGAAAATTGGCACTAAATAATAATAATAGTCAAGTAGAATAATTATCTTGCAAAAAGCGTATGAAATGTGAAAGTGAAGTGCTCTGATACTGTTAGGAAAAAAATGGGGGACATAAGTAGTTTGGGAATTAAAGTAAAGCTTCTCTGCATGGGAATTGATTTTTTTCTCCTTGTTCTGACCTCATCACTCCTGCTGCACCTGAAATCTGTTTGGGGTCACACTGCAGCCAATTATTGCTCACCCTGCTGTGACCTGTACAGTCAAAAGCTGCCTTGCTGGTGCAAAAGAAAATGGCTCTTACAGAAGCACACACTACTGAGGCCAGTGCTTATGTTGGGAAATTCAGCTTTCTCCCACCTCCTGTCAGTCTTTACCTTTTTGTTTGAATATTATCTCCTTCTGAGTGTTCTCATTTCCAAACTAGTGGGAACATGAGTCTCCATAGAGCAAAGTACTTAGCAGTAGACCTGGTTAGAAGCTTTTTAGATGGAAATCAGAGGGGGATTTGTGTTCATTTATTTAGACTCCTGTAGTCTTAGCAAAAAAGGACAGCAGTCCCAGCAACAGAAAATCACAATGACTCTGGCAGTCTCCTGAGAAATGGGAAATGCAGGGCAGGGCCTGCTTTCCCAGATTCCAACTAGAATCTTAATGCGAATCTACTAGAAAAGAGGATCATGTTGCAGAAGTCCCAGTGGTCTGGCACCAGTGCCAGTGCTGCTCAGGCTCTGCAGAGCCCTGGATGGAGGCACCAGGATGGAGGCACCAGGTGGTCTGTCAGTGTTGCCTGGTGTGCCCTTGGGGTGTGTATATCCAGAGGACTGGGAGCCAGGGTACTGGGAGCTGGACACTAGTACCAAAACTAAAAGATGAAGCAGATAAAATACATTTGTGTAGTATTAGGAATCCTTGGATATCAAAGCAGTGAAAAATGATAGCTATTAGGCTGCAGCAGTCAAATAAATATTTACGTATCTTTAAACTAATGCATTGCTACCTTGATTTATGTTATATCATTGGTAACTTAGTTTCCAGCAGTATAAGATACCACTGAAAATGCTGTCTTAACCATCAGTCTTACAGCCGGTGATTTCGTTATGTTTATAATGGATTGGTACAGAAGTAACACCTGTACCACGCCAGCTCTCAAAAACCTCAGCAAAATCAGTCTCTTTTTTTTTTTTGTCTTCCAAACTAATTCATTTGATCCATTCTGTTAATTGCATTGGACTTTGGTAATGTATAGTAATACTGTAAGTAGTGGGCCAGTTCACAATCAAGTAGCATGAACTCATTGTATTAAGGTAATGAGAAAGTGTTGTTTAAAGGAAAAAGAAAAAGATTGCTACACTGTCATCCTGCAGCACCAAACACAATGGCTGCTCATGATTGGGCTTTTTCAATTACAGCGCTGTTTTTCAGCTTGAATCAGGACAGGTCTTCTGTTTGCCAGTAAATGTAGATGATTTACATTTTCAAAGGTACCAAAGCAGACTGACATAGTGGTTTGCAGAGGAGTCAATAGCCCCATTTACTGATTCAGGGATGCTTTTTTAATAAATAAACATCAATTACACAGGTATTGCTGTGAAGCAAGCCCATTGTCCAAAGGAAGCACATTTATTGCCTAATTAAAAGTCTTTACATAAGAATATGTTTCTGTTATGGATTTGAATAGATGCTGTGCAAGTTATTAAAATCATGTGTCTTCCTGCTCACGCTTTGTACCAACACAAAAAAATGAAAAAACGTGTAGTAAAATGTAGCCCTGTTTAGAAAATAATGTGTAAATAAAAGGTAGGTATTTCCTAGTGCTGTGCTGGGATATCTTGCTTCCTTTGGTGGGGAGGAGGATAAAGGTGTTTGTAATGTAATGGCTTCCCTCTCTTGCAGGTGTTCAAAGAAAATCAACAGACACTTTCACAGGTGCATTTGGGGAAAAACGTGGTCTTTTTTTGCATTCATAGTCTTCTGCCAAACTGTAGTGAATAAAGACTATATAAGACTTCCATTCTGCTGTAAGTTATGGGGTTGGCTGCTTTTTCAAGGCAAAGTCAGTGAGTGTCTCCTAAGATCATGTTGAAAAATAACATCTTTATTAAAGTGGTTGTGCACTATATTTGCATGTGCCACTATTTTCAACCAGCCTTTCCAGAACAGAGTTTCCAGTGCCTGCAGTAGTCGTTAATGCTGCTGAGCTGGTCCTTTCCTCTTGATCTGGAAGTGATGAGCTTTAGCTACAGCACAAGCTCCCCCCTGTGGCACCACAAATTTTATTGTGCAGAGAACACACTTTGCTTTGAGGGATTCATAAGCAAGAGCTCTGAACTTTGAGAAAATACTTGAGCCTGTGCTGGAATGATTTGGATACAGCTCATCCTCATGAGTAGACTTCTGCATCAGGGCAGGTAAGCCCAGGCGTTTGCTTGTGTCGTTGGGTCTAGCTTAAGTTCTTTTGAGTAGAGATGAGGTGACAGACTGGGGAAGTGTGAGTGAAGGAGGATGTGTGCCACATCATTATTTAATTACATTTTCTTTTTAAACAGTAAAGTCTTACAGACCTGTAAGCCTTAATTTGATTTCCTCTGCAGTGATTGTATGCACTGGATTTGTGTTTAGCTTCCCCACAAAAGTGCAAACAAAACCAGGTCACTCATCTTTCACAGCCCTTGCCCTGTTGTAAATATTCTAAATAGTGCACTTTGTGTTCAGCTGTGTCTAAGAGAAAAGTAATTTACTGCACATACATAGACACTCACCTGATCATCACTACCTGCTACCTTCTCCCAGTGAAAGGGGAGCAGTTCTTGGGCTGAGAGATGGTAGTCATCCTGTGTGAAGAAAAATGTGTTTCATTTGATGTTTTCTTTTAGTGTGTGAGGGTAGCACAGGTTGTAAGACTGTGCTTATGTTCTGTTTCATAGCATCCTCTCATGACAGCAGTGGATGTGGAACTTTGAAAGTCAGGTTACAGATAGAAGTAAAATGTAATGATCCAAAGCATGGTCTTCCTAAGCAAGATATGGTGGGCAGCTATTTCCATTTGTAATAACGGATCTTCACGCCCCACTCCACATGGAAGGTAGACTTGACCATCATAGATCATTAGAGCATTTCCCTTAAAGAGAGGAATTTGCAGTTGCTCTCCAATAGGACTCATAGATTAAAGCGTTACCATATTCTTATAATCCTTATTCTTGGTATTGGTGAGTGACTTTAACATTTCTGAAACAACATTATTAGATGACTTTACAATAAGAGAACAGGATCTTGCTGTCTTTCCATCTGGCTCTTCCTGTGCAGCCTCTTTCACTGGGATTATTTGGGAACATTTCTCATCTCTAGCTCCATCAGGACTAGAACAGTGTCTTGTTAAGTTTGAGCTGCTGGGTATTAGAGACTTTGAAAAATTGTGCCAAAAGGAACTGGAACTCTCTTCCATCTTTATTAATGGCCATACATAACCTACAGATTGTGTTTCTGTAGCTTGCCTTACTTCAGAGACACTTGTCACTGTGGCTAACAGTAGTTGCTGTAGATGGGAAAAAAGATATTGATGTGATTTTGGCTTGATGTGGTATCTCTAGATCAGGTTTTAAAATCTGTGGCTGAGATTCTTCAGTAACTTTAAGAGATTTCAGAAATGGATGTTTTATCCCCTTGGTTGGCGTGTGTTAGTGAGAAGCCTCTTTGCAGAAGGTGCTTTTCAGCTGAGAAGCACCCTCTTGGGCCATCTCCCTGATTCTTCGTGCTCTTTCACAACTTCCTAGAGTCATCCCATGACTCAGCCTGTCATTACGATAGGACTAGCTTTGATTTGGGTGTGCTCACTGCTACTACTGAGAAGAGAGAGAAAACTGCTTAAAACATGAAGTTTATTTTATAGCATGACAGTTTATATCAAGTGAAGAAAATGATATCCAGCATGAAGAAACTGCTTGATATACAACACTATGATGCCTTTTAAAACTATTTCTATGAACACTTGGTTGAAGATCAGTGCATTCTCCTAAAATAGTTGAAGCGTAGTCCAGGCATTTTTCTATTTGAATAGTATTGTCTTGAAAACTCTTGTTTTAACTTGACTCGGAGCGTTGGCTCTCCCTGCACTTTAGTCATTCACCAGAAGGTGGGGCTTAAGGTATTGTCAGTGAACTAGAACTGAAGGAATTTCAGAAAGTCCTTTGGAATGGAGAGTTTGAAATATGTATTCTCTCTTCCCTGTTTTGCAGAGGAAATCCTGGATCAGTATGACAGCTCCCCAGGCCATAGCACCTCACACTCGGGTGTGGTCCCAGACTGTCTGGTACCAGCACAATCTAATTAAGCCAAAATATTGTCACCTAAGACACATCAAAGAACAGATTCATTGTACCAAAAGTGAGAATCATTGTGCTCCTGGAGAAGCTAGTGATATTCTTCGGGATTACTGGGAAACTAATAAATGGGAGAAAGAGGAGCGTTTGCCTCATGTTTCTGCCCCAGTCCCCGCAGGCACCGCTGTCACAGAATGATGGAACAGTTTGGGTTGGAAGGGTCCTTAAAGATCACCCAGTTCCAGCCCCCGTGCCATAGGCAGGGACACCTCCCACTAGACCAGACTGCTCGAAGCCCCGTCCAACCTGACCTTGACTTGTGTCCCCATGGGCCAGAAACTGGTCAGCTTGATTCCTGTGTCGGGATTTGCAGTGCTGGGCTCCACGCATCTCTTGGCAATCTTAGGCTCATGGGAACTCTCAGGGAAGACTCTCTCTGGCACCCAAACCACTGCTGCCCTGACGTGGAGTTAACTTGTCAGCTGCAATCATTACACTGCAGTAGCAGGAAGCCTTTTGAATAGCAGGGACCCAAACCCCACAGTGCCTTGGGGACGAGAGTCTCAGATGTTGAACCTGAATCAATTCTCTGTTGGACTGTGACAGAGCAGAAGGAGTGCATAAGGGTGTCTGCAGTGACATGTGTTACTAGGATGCTGCACACTAATGGGCTGCATGGAAAGGAGCATTCTCATGGCTTTCTGCTTATATACACAAGTTGCTTAAGTCCAGGCTGGATCATGCTAGGTAATGTTTAAGTAGATAACTGGAAGCTGTATAGATTTGTCTAGCTGCTTTATGGATGTACTCAGGATTAAGACTTCATACTGAACACAACTTGACTAAAAACATAGCATCTCCCTTGGCTTTCCTCAGCTCTAGTTTGGGAGGAAGGATAGCTGCCTGCTCTGCATGATGCAGGGAGTGTTTGACTAAGAGCAGCCCTTGTTCATGCTCTTTTATGGGTCAGAAAGATGCAGTTTGGGTGCAGTTATCTTTGGTGGAAGTCTGTGTAGATCCTTTTCCTGGAGGATGTAGATGGGGGGAGATTTTGACCTCTTGTCCTTATGTGAGCTTTCTACTGAAACTCTGTGACCAGAGTAGCTGCTCTCTGTAGTGGCAACTCACATCACAGTGCCAGAAACGTCTTTTTTAAGTGAAACCAAAGTTTCACCTAGATCCTGTCTTTGTCAGTGTCCTGTCTTTGGGAATGGCCAAAGGCTGATGCCTAGGGAAGAGGGTAAGAATAGAGCAAATGTATGGCAATTGTTCCCCACAGTACTCCTCTGATCAGTGATATCCAGCGGAGGGATTAATCGAACTAGAGATGATGCCTTTATGTTCAATTGCCCTTTTATAGACTTGGAACAATTCTAATGGGCAGTTTTCCCAGGCCCTGTTTGTCCTAAGCTTAAATTCCCACCACCTCAATGGAGAAGTTGTAATGGACCCACAGGAAATCACTTCAGTGTTGAATGTAACAGATTCCCTTGGTTAGCCATCTAGGTGCTGACAACACTGATCAGTGAAGATCCAGTTCTTTCAGTTTTACACCATTCCAATGAATGGTGCAAAATCATTTGCTCCGGATAGCAAAACCCAAGAGGGGTGGCAAAAATTTTGACCTTTTGAATCAGAATGAGTGGTTCAGTGTCCTCATGAAAAAGAAATGAAAAATTATTTTCTGCCTATTTTATGTCAAAATAATAGACTTACCTCTCTTTCAATTATGTGTCCTTTTTAAACAGTGAAGATAAGTTCTGATGTGCATTCAAAACATTCAGCTCTTTTATATCCTGAAAAACAATCAACAGGCTCAAAGCACTACTGGCACCTAGCAGAAGCTAACCACAACTAAGAGTGAGGTTAACAAGGCAAACCCACTTGCTCAGGAAGTTTTTGAGACAAATCTGAAACACAGTGTTCCTCTCTGGCAGCAAAGAATAAATTAAGTGTTTTTCTTAGCTCTTAAAATGCATTTAAATGCCAGCATTCTCATGGGGAAAATTGGTTTCTGAAAAGAATTTGCATCAAAATTATCTTTGTACCCACTTCTTTAGAAAAAGAGTCGATTGTCATTTATTTTCATAATCACTGTGCCAAGTATTCCAAGTATGAGGAAATACTGAATTCTGCATCTGACCTGCAGCAGCAGATTTGCTCCAGACAGCCTCATCTCCCAGAAAATTGATGGCTGTTTCCCTTGCAGTACAGCTTGGATGGGGTGCTGCCACCCATCTTTGCCCTGACTCTGAGGCACACCAGCCATAGCCCTTGTTCATTCTGGTGCTGCCAGAGTCCAACAGAGGTGGAGGTCTGGTTCTTCTGGGTTTCATACAGCAGGAGAAAAGAGATTAACCCTGCCAAGAAGTGCCTACAGGCAGAAAAAGGAAAGACATACAAGAGCAAGGCACCAGAGACTGCTGAGAAATGACCTGGATGTCGTGAGGGTTTTTCAAAGCTGAATGCCTATGGAGGTAATCTAGATTACCCGGAAGTATAAATGCAAAGGGAATTAGTTAAGTTTCTTCTCTATCTGTCTGCATGGGTGTTCTCGTTCAAAGTAAAGATGACCTGGTTGATGCTATTAAACCAGTTTCACTTCACAATTTTTTTGAGTTCCACTGGATTTTTTTTTTTAGTTTTCCATGGTAGACGGATCATAGTACCATTCTCTTTTCAAGCTGGGGCTGGAGGAAGGAAGGATGGAAGGAAGAGGATCCATTCTTCTTAGGGTCAGAAATGAGAGAATTGAGTACCTTGTTAAAGAGATAAGGCCTGAGCAGAGATCAGCCCTTCAGAGCAATTTGTCACTTGCAGAAAATCTACGCAGGAGAAAGCAAGGCAACATCAAAGGCTGAAGGATGATAGAGGCTGAGAATGGTAACCTAAGCAAGCTCTGAAAGGTAAAAAGAGAAGCCTTTGATGAGGTGGAGCTATTGGGTGCTAGGAAACAAGGGGACAAAAATAGAGATTTAAGAAAATGATTGGGAGTAAAGCTCTGAAGGGCAAGAGAGGACAAAACTGGAAATGAGAAGGGCTGTGAAATGATGTGAGAAGAAATGACGGATTTTAGAGAGACTGAGGAAGATAAGAAAGCTGAGACATAGAAACAGTCATATCCAAAGGGGGAAATAAGTGAAAGATGATATCCAGGAAAAGGGCGGAGGGGACTTAGAGGAATCTGGCATTGCTAAAACAGTGCTAGAGCAGATATCAACATCACAGCCAAGCAGACCAGCAAGGGAGTAGTCCATGGCAAAGGCAAGATCCCTTTCAGTGGATTAATTTCTGTAGGAAATATAGACCACAGCTGAGGGGCAAATCAGTGGAAGAAAGGAAAGATGCCAGGTAATCAGATGGGCACCAGAGTGGAGGTGAGAGTTAGTGAAGGTGTGGTTGAAAGGTAATGATGTGAGCGAAAGGTGAACTCCAAGGGAGGTCATCCAAGAGTTGTGGCACAGCAGTGTCAAGAAGGAAAAGACCTCTAGGGTTCTTGCTGTTCTGAACAGAAGGGGAGGAAAATGCAGGTCCTTGTGACTCAGAGGTGACTCCAACAGCCACAGTGTGCTCAAGCCACTAATAGCTCTTCCTCTGGCAGGCTGAGTTCCCTCTCCCTTTGTGGCACCTGAATGCCAACACTCCCTAATCTGCAGTCCCATGCCAAGTGTCTCAAATAAAAGTACCTTGTCCCTGAAGCAGAGAAAGAACTTAATCAATGCAAAGCTTAATGATAGAACACTCTACCACAGAAGAGCTTTGCTATGTGCTGTGTTTCCAAACTGGTGCTTCAAGTATGCAAAGCCACCATGCATTGAAAAAACTTTCTTTTGAGGCAACAGAAAGAGAGCTGTGCCCCTCACAGCATGGCGGTGTCATGTTCAGTGCAGCATCCTCCTTGTGCCTGGGTCCAGGGCACAGCTGGCCCGTGTGGGTAGAGTCTTCCAGCCCCATTGGGCAGCCCCAGCTGTGCCCAGGGGCAATGGTGCCCCCTGAGCTGCCCCCGTGAGATCAGCCAGGCAACACCGGGCCACTCCGGGGGCATCCATCTCAGGGAAACCTTCAGGCAACAAGCCCTAAGAGCCAAATATCAACAGGGCCTGCTTCTGAGCTCAGGAGCAGGAGCACCCAGCTCTTGCAGCAGGGCCGCCAGGGCTGCACATGGATCTGGCCTTCCTCATGGCCCTGGTGACAGGAAGACCATTCATGAAGAAATTAGGCACAACCCTTCAATGTTTTGAGGATCGGCTTGTGCAATGGCAGCATTGTTTCCAGTCACCAGGCTGACATGAAGATTTAGGCAATGGAGCTGCTCAGCAGGAGGCCTCTTTCTGAAGAACAAGAGGAAGCACAAACATCTCAGTGCTGCTGGAGACTTGCTTGGAGCATGTGAGGAACCTGTCTAAGGAACCTGGCTCTGGCTTATTCCTATATACAAAACGAGCAGGAGGGAGGATGCCTTGGCCAGGATTCCCCTTCAAAGACAGCCTTAAATAGCCTGCTCTGTGCGTGGGCCAGAATATTTAATAGGTCTGAGTGATACTTTATCTTTATGCTCATCAAGCAGCATTTTGTAAAGCTCTTTGAGAAACCCTGACTTGAAAACCTATATAACATCGGGGCGGGGCAGGGGGGAGGAGGGATGGTGAATAATATTTTGAGGAAGATTTCTTGACCTCAAGAAAGTTCATTTATTCTTCTTTTCTATTTAATTAATGAAAAGTTGTGTCTGTCCCACACTTTTTCAATCATTTGTTTCAGATCTTCAACCACAAATAACTCCAAATATTGTATGTCTATGTGAGTCACCCTAAAGGTTGAAAATCCCTTATCTTCCTTCCAAGTATCAGTAGATACACCCACAGTTAATTTCAGGTCTTAAATACCACAGATTCAGAGTCACCTAACTCTTCAGATCACCATCTGCACTTTACCATGTTTTCAGGGTACTGTTACTGAGGGATAACGTGACCTCAGCAATGTGACTGGCAGTAAATTCATAGGGTCATGCTGTGTAGCAACTGGAAAAATTAGTCTTGACTAGTGAGATGCCTCTCTGCCTTGTAGCTGTCAAAATCAAACGCTAGTTTGAAATTCATTGCACTGGGTGCCTGCCAGAAAATGCAGTGCAATGCAGTTTATTGAATTCCAAGGATCCTGAGTAGGACTGAAGCTGGAGTAAACAATATCCCTAACAAAACACTGTGAGAGCAAAGCAGTTGTAGTCATTAAGGAAACAGTAAGCACAAGCCATTGATCAATCCTAGTTCTTTTCTTGCCAAATAGAGCCATAACAATAACCTTCTCTTCTAACAGAAAGATCTCAGAGAACAAATATCCTCTACTGCTGTAAAATTAGAGTTGTCTTATCACTCCTGAGATTCCAGGAATATGAGTTTCATGAAGGTGCCTATCAGGAATGGCTGTCACTTGCTCCTAGTGGGACAGGGGGAGTGTTAGGGCAAACAAGCTTGGACAACTTTGTGGAGTTTATATGGGTCCAGCAGACATTTATTGTTGGGAGATGAATCCTCTGAGAGTCTCAAATTCACAAAGCACATCCTCTCACAATTCCGTGACTGCCAAGCTTGGAGAGAGCTCTTTCCTCACAGGACCAGAGCTCCCCATCCCCATCCCCATCCCCATCCCCATCCCCATCCCCACCATCCCCATCCCCATCCCCATCCCCATCCCCATCCCTGTCCCTGTCCCCATCCCAGTCACTCTCCCTGGGCCAGCAGCATGCGAGTGTCCCTGCAATCACTGCTCTGAGCTACTGGCCATTGTCTCATCAGGCAAAGAGGGGCAGTGAGGAAGGGTGGCCCCTCCTGGGCTATATCCTTAACGCTCCTAGTTTCTGTCAGAGTAGCTGATTGCTGTAGGAGTTAAGGAGAGGAGGGTGAAAATGAAGTCCTAAACTCCTCATCACGTAGAGAGGCTGTGCTGCAGGGCCTGTCCATGCAACTCAGATGGCCTCTACCCTCTTGAGTTGTCATGAAAATCTGTTTATTTTGGCTAAATGGCAAAGGTCAGGGTTTTGTGTAGAGCTTCAAACTCACCAAGTCTCTACTGGAAGCTTTTTTTCCCCCCATGTCTCAAAGTTATCACCATCAGCAATGTGGAGGCACAAGCATCATGCACGAACAGCAGCTTAGAATCATTCCTCGTGCCTTTCCAGTTCAGTGCTCTTCCTGTGGAGGGCTCAGTACAGAGGGATGGGCATTTTTTCCTGTTTTAGAAGCAGCCACAATCATGTTTAGTTTGGAAGAACCCATGGTAAGTGTGGCCAAGCTGACACACCTTTTATTAGACTGCTGCTTGCCATGATGCAGCTTTCAGGACTCGACACTTCATTGTGCTAACCGAGCTTTAGCAGCTGAAATAGTCTTGAACCTGGACAGACAGTGTTGCGTCTCTGATGGCGCCCATCATCAAAGCTTGTGTCAATCAGTCTCCTGACAGTTCCCAGGGTGTGAACATTGATGTCCAGGCATCACACTGGCAGAGATCCCATGCTGCTGGGGATTGTGTGCTTCAGGCAGTCCACAGCACCCAGGTTTGACATGCTTCAGGGCTTTCTTCATTTACCCACCTTGTTTCTCATTAGGTTGTCATTTCCAAAGCTAGACTTGGGTTTTGTGGCACCAGGCAGGAACACAGGGAATTTGTTCGTGAGGCTTTAAATATGAATTTTGCAAAGACTTTCGTAAGTAGCACTTATATTCTGCTATTTTAATGCTGACTGGTTGCAGTGTTGAAAGGTGTTTGGCAAGGCAGCAATGGCTGAGTTGTATCAACTCAGTGTCACCAAGAGATGAGGAACAGGGGATCATGACATGGCATTATTGCATTCACTGTTCTGACAAAACTGCGTGGTAGAATTACACAGCTATCTCCATATGCATAAACACTCAAGTGAAAATATTAGTTTGCTCCAGAAGCTGAAGCAGTTTAATGGAGAGGAGCAGCATTACCACCACCCTGTATTGTGGTACGTGACAAGGAGTGAGAGAATTTCAGGCATGGCTTCTGTGAGAAGCCACTAGAAGCTTCCCCATGTCTGATAGAGCCAATGCCAGCCAGCTCCAAAACAGATCTGCCAGTGGCCAAGGTTGAACCTATGAGAGACAGTGGCAGCACTTCTGGGATAACGTGTTTAAGGGGGAAAAAATTGCACAACAGCAACTTCAGCTGGAGAAATGAGAATATATGAGAGAAACTGCTCTGCAGGCACCCAGGTCTGTGAAGGAGCAGGAGAAGATGCTCCAGGTACCCAAGCAGAAATTCTCCTGAAGCCCCTGGTGAAGACCATGGTGAGGCTGCTGTCCCCCTGCAGTCCCTGGAGGTCCATGGTGGAGCAGAGATCCATTTGCAGACCATGAAGGAACCCATGTCAGAGCAGAAATGCGCTGAAGCAGTCTGTGACCCCCTGGGAAGCACGGTCTGGAGCAAGCTGCTTGAAGAAACTGGGGACCCGTGGAGAGAGAGAGAAGCTCACGCTGAAACAGGTTTGCTGGCAGGACTTGTGACCCAGTCCCAGAACACCGGAGCAATCTGTTCCTGAAGGACTGTATCCTGTGGAAGGGACTCACGCTGGAGCAATTCATGCAGCCTGTGGGAAGGACTCACATTGGAGAAGTTCATGGAAGACTGTCTCCTGGGGGAGAGACCCCACACTGGAGCAGGGGAAGAGTGTGAGGAGTCCTCCTCTTAAAGAGGAAGGAACAGCAGAGATAACGTGCTGAAATGACCACAACCCCATTCCCCGTGCCCTTGTGCTGCAGTGGGGGAGGAGGTAGAGAAAATCTGAGTAAAGTAAGCTGGTGAAAAAGAGAAGGGTAGGGGGAAGGTGTTTTGGTTTTATTTCTCATTACCCTACTCTGATTTGATTTGTAATAAATTAAACTAATTTTCCCAAGTCAAGCCTGTCTGCCTTGACTGTAATTGTTGAGTGATCTCTTCCTACTCTCATCTCAACCCATGAACCTTTTGCATTATTTTCTCTCCCCTGTCCAGCTGAGGAGCAGAGTGATAGAGTGGCTCTGGTGGGCACCTGGCATCCAGGATGAGCTGCTAAAATGGAGCTCAACAGAAATAATGCTGGGCACTTTGTCCATAAAAGTCATAGAATCATAGAATAATTTAGTTTAGAAAAGACCCTTAAGATCACGTAGTTCAACCAAAGCCAAAACACTGACATTGCTATAGAAGAACGGCATGGAAAAGACATGTTTTCAGACATAACACAAGAAACAAGGCATGCCAGCTCTACAGCTGCCTAAAAAACTTTAGTTACTCCTTGTTTGTTTGCAGGCATTCTTTAGTGACATAATCTCTTCTTCTTTAGTTTTTGTTTAAATGAATCTACCAGATGGG
Source organism: Daphoenositta chrysoptera (assembly GCA_013397915.1). Lineage (NCBI taxonomy): Eukaryota > Metazoa > Chordata > Aves > Passeriformes > Daphoenositta > Daphoenositta chrysoptera. Next base: position 85,409 of record VZRO01004102.1, on the reverse strand, counting down.
CATACAAGAATTCAGATTCCACCAACATTCATCTGGGAATTTAATTTAACTTAAGCAGCTTTTCATTTTCTTCTGGCAGGTTTTTATTTTGGAATCTCTACCTAGAAGCTGAATTGGGTAAATACCCCAGATATTTTCAAGAACACATGCCTGAATCATTTTGTTATTAAAAACCAGAAATCTTTCTTTTGGTTTAAGTGGGAGGGTTACCAAAACATGTAAATGTAAGTAATTAACAAATACATTACCGAAACTGTGTCCAGGCAAGTAAACCAGAAGAAAAGGCAAAATTCAGCAAATAAATTATTGGCTACCTGTGATTTGCCCATAACAATTACATCTTCTATGCTGTCTTCTTTTTTAAAAATGATCATTTATTTTACATGATACAGATATTTGTGCTTCTACCAACCTGTAGCTCACACTAAAATAGGACAACCTGCACGGAAAAGGAGTGGTTACCAGGTGCACATAGTTTTACATCGCTGGAAGGTATTTCCTGGCTCTCTTTCAGCCTCCTTTCTCTCTATTAAAGGCCTTCAACAGAACTGTACACTTCAACTCAAAAGAATTACATGATTAACATGCTTAAAACTGTTTCTGTTCACCTTGGAGTTAAATAGAGACTTAGGCTTATGCATATAAATATTTCTTGCATTTTGTGCAGGTTTAGTGTTAAACAGATGCAAAACATTTACAAGACAAGGGTCTTAGATAATTTAAACAAAATTGTGTGGAACAGTGGTTGCCATTAGAGTAAGTGTTTCTTGGCAGTGTTTAACGTGCCTCCTCCTTTCTTGTGCATAAATAAAGCAAATGTCACTGGAATTTAGTGAAAGGCTGCTATGTTTTCACTTGGATCTGAAGCTGTGATTGCAGCTTGCATAGAAGACAAACCACAGCAGATGTGGTTTAGCTGTTGGGTGCTGAACCATGCCTGTATCGTAGCCCACGCTGCCACATCCATACCTGGGCTGATGCTGGGGCTGAATCCTGCTTGCTTGTATCCACGTGAGCTGCAGCCAGTGCTGTGAAGAATTACAGAGGAGAGAAACTCTCTGTACAGAGCCCTTGAAATTGCTTGTAACTATCTGGACAATTTGGATCACTAAAATTCTTCCTTTATATGTCTCTGTCTGCCTGTCTCTTCCATTTGTAAACCTGCCCCTACAAACTGTTGGGAGTACCATTTCTATCTCACAGCCTGCACCTATCTTTCACTTGCATCAATGACAAACATTCCAGAAGTCAAAAGTCAGTCAGTTTGTTTGCCAAATGCAAAAAGCTGCTCCATTAGCTGGTATAAATAAAAAAGTTCCAAAGAGGATGAAAAGAGGTGAGGCAAGAAGCTCTGCTAGATTGTGCCTGCTGAGGACCTGCTTCTAGATGAAGTTTTCTAGAAATCCTGTAAACAAACTGCTGGTGCATTGCATCTGCTCAGGATTCTCCAGCATATAGTGATTATTTGTCTGGCCTCATATGGCTTCAAGAGAAGCATTTGCATGAACAAGAGAGAAAGAATCAGCAATCCCAAATATTCCTTTTCTTGATTTAAGCTATAATTTAATCTTAAATGTTACACTAATATCAGCTGGGGTAATTACAGAAAATTTCTTTCCTGCAAAGAAACAAATGTCACATTGTCATAGGAACAAGTCCATACTCATTGCAGCATGTCATCTTGGTTGTTTCCTGAGTTACCCATATTCTCAATGGAATTCTGTCTTTTAAGTGAAAAACCTCCAAGACTGCACAGCCCATGCAGGCAAGCATGGTGGATAGTTTCATCCAGACAGATGGCTGCACCCCTGCATGTTCAACCCTCAGTCTCCCCTGGATGCAATTGCATCGAGCAAGCAATGACGAAACAACTGAGGAAAATAAATCCCCTTCCAGATTTGTGTACTCTGGAAATATTCACCCTTTCCAATACACATATATACTGTTTTGCCTCCAGTTGATAAGTGCTGTGGTTTTTCCCTTTTCAGAGCTGTGCTTTAAAAAGCAGCAAGTGCGCTTGAGCCTGCTGTGCAAGGTAGGGTTCCATAGGGGTCCCCTCTGTTGCCTCTGCCAACCATGACCAGCTGGTGGGTGAGGGGGGCTGTGTGGGTGCTGGAGGGGCATGCTGAGGCCATTCCTCCTGCCTTGCCAGCTACCATTTTCTCTTAGGGCAAGCTCAGACATCCCTGTCAGGGAGTACAGGCACAGTCACATTGTTCCACTAACTACATCCACTGCTATTCCCAAATGCCCACCATGTACAATGATACCTTCCTTACACAGAACAGCTCTTGCTGCAGGTAACAGGCAGGATTTGGATCTCTGTGATGCTGAGATTCCCGACTTTAACAGATGCGCTTTACCCAGGTTTATTTGCTAAAACTTTTGACCCAAGTACACAGATATCTCAGTGTGGTTGTTTCTGGGTTTTCTTCTCTAGCTGTCATGCTTTGCTAGTGAAGTGTACTTTCTGTCAGAAACAGCTGGTGTCCCATGTGAGAATTGCATGTGTTTAACCAGTCAGCGTTCAAGTCGGTCTTTGATTCATAATCCAGAAAAGGCCTTTCAAAGTTGTACTTTGGCATTCCATTCTTTACTGTATGACTGATGCTACTGCACTGCGAACCATATCCTCGAGAAGGCCACTTAGGAAGGGGAGAACCAAAGCTTAAAGGGGATAATGAAGCAGTGATGCTCAAGCAGCAGGAGCACCATTCAGAGCAATGAGGGGTACAGTGACCAGTGTTGCTCGTTGTGATGCAAAGCCAGGAGGCTGGAACAGACAGCAGTATACTGAACATGTGGTATTACAGATGTGCCTTAACTCGAGCTTTCTGAAACCCTGTCATCTAGACACTCCTTCTGTTTGGTATGCTTTGTTTATAGAAGTCTCTCCCAGGCTGTAACAGTGAAGTTCTAGGAGACAATATTCCAGGAGTGGTGAAAAACAGCCTTCTGGAGATGCGCTCAACTCAGGATTCCTTCCTGCTTCAGTTCTGCTCCAGCCTCAGCTTGCTCCCAAGCTTCCTCACAGAGTGCAGTGATCACCTTGCAACAAAACAAAACCCAGGTTTAGTTTTGCAGGAGGCAAATCCACACCCAGTATGGATGAGCAGCTGCCAGGTTTGGCTCCCTATGTCCCACAGAGCTCTCCAACACCATCCCACATCACCAGGGTATGCAGTCTACAGAGTTCTGCTATGAACACATCACTTATCACTGTCTGCACCTCAGTTTGGATACTGCAGACAATGAAAATGCACATATGTAACACGCAGGGCACAAAGGATACTGTGTGCCCACTGATACCAGTGGGAACACAGCCAATGTGCTCCTGTGGGCTGAGGGCTCTGAGCACCTTGGCCGGGAGGGCCAGAGTGGTGAGTAGTGCCAGAGTCCCAGAAGCAGGTACATCCATCAGCAGAGATGTAGCCTGAGCCTTTGGAGCCACTCTGTGCCAGTCCTCCATGTGCTCAGCCATGGAGCTGTGCGGCAGCATGCCAAAGCTGGTGTCTGGGCAGAAACAGGTGTGGACCCAGATTCCTGTGCAAAGCCTGCCCCTGTTATTTGCCTTCGATTTGTGCTTTTGTTTGCTTGGTCTGTTTGTTTGTTTTTCCGAGAAAATACGGTGTTTATTTTTCCCAGTATCTTTCCTCTCCCTTTGTAGCAGGCAAGAACTTTTATGCCCCATTTAGTTTCGTTTTGGTTTTTGCTTAGTTTCCACAGCAGAGCACCCATTATTAATTGTTGCAGAAATATCCTTTAGCAATGCAGCAAAAAGTAGATGGGGAGTATGGGTTGGAGTGTTGTGGGAAAAGCCAGACAAGTCGGACTGCGAAGTGCCTTATAGATCTAAAAGTGCATCTCTCCAGTGGAAGGCTACTGAAGCAAAAACCCCGACCAGATATGGGGTGGAGGTTCATAAAGAACAAAAGATGATGTGAACAAGGAAAGACAACCCCATATAGAAAGTTCTGTACAATGAACCCTGTGCTCACGCAGGACTGAATATCCACCCCAGCTGGGAAGGCGCAGTGCCACAGGGGCCAGGACAGAAGGCAGCACGGAGGGTGTGTGTAACACGTGGGGGACAGCTGAAATTCCCCTGGGTGCCGAGGGGCAGGCTCGGAGCTCCATGGGGAGATGTTTCCCGAAGGAGCCAGGTGCGCGCAGGCCAAGGCAGGGGATGCTGCGGGCACCGGCCGGCGGGGCGGGC
>VZRO01004102.1:0-80976 GCA_013397915.1 Daphoenositta chrysoptera | reverse complement strand
GCCGCCGCCCGGCACGGGGACAGGGGCCGCGGCGGCATCGCGGGGGACACCCCGGCCGAGCCGGCCGCCTCCCTGCCCCGGCGGAGGCACCTGCCGCTGCCCCCCGTTTGTGCGGGCCCCTCGGCCGGTGCCCCCCGCGGGCGCGGAGGAGACCCGAGCGGGGAGGGGAGCTGCAAAGCCGGGCAAGCCTCGGCACCGAGGGTCACCGGCTCTCGGAGAGCGGCCGGGACCCTCCGCGGGTTAGCTCGCCGTGGCTCGGCTGCGCTTCGGGCAGCTCCGGAGCGCAGGGCTGCAGCCCACAGGGACGCTGGCGGCCAGACGTGAGCAGAGGGCACCGGACGGTGACAGCCTCCCGCTTGCCTTCAGCCCGTGGATGCCTTTTTCCCGCTGGAACCGCCTGCTGGTTCCATCGTCCCGTCTGGGCTCTGCTGAGGAGCGCCGCTCGCGCGGTGAGCGGCACTGACACCGGGCAGCCCAGCGCCGCATTCCCCCGGGAAGCCAGGAGAGATCCCTCTTCTCTTCGTTCCCGCCGCCGGAGTCCTGTGGATCGAACCCTGTACCAGCCTGGACGAGGCTGGCGCTGCTGTCAGAGCTCCCCGCGCTCACAGCCTCTGGTTTAAGCTGCTCTGGAGGTGCGGTTGTGGGAGGCAGTGGCGGATCTGCCCCGTCCTTTCCCTTGTGGAAGCAGTGTACGTCCAGTGTACGGTGCACTTTTTGCACCGCAGGCAAAGCTGAACCGAATCTCCTCAGCTTGTGCCCACAAGGTCTGCACCAGAGCACGGCTAAAGGCAGGTATAGACACACATACGGAGGCATTTCAGCGCCACTTGAATCCCTTGGGGTTACAGTGCGAGCACAGAGCTTCACTGGGACACTTACCCCAAGGCTACGGATGCGGTGGCTGTCCCGTCTCCAGCCCCGTGCCGTAGTTGCAGAAGAGCCAGCCAAGGACGACAGCATCCTCCCCAACCCTCCCTGCTGCTCTGGGCTGTGCAGCGGAGCCCGGGACTTATGTCACCTGTGGCTCCTGGTGAGTTTTAGTGTGCAGCTAAACAACGGGAAAAAAAAAAAAAAACATCTGCTTAACCTGGAACTGTAGTCTCTTTCTGCAACTTGCTGTGCCCATCCAGGTTAAGCTTGGGATCACACTCCTGGAAGCGGTTTTATAATATTGCTCCCTTGTGGCAGTGGTAAATGGAGGGGGAACTGGATCTCTGGGGCTGCCTGCTGGCAAGCGAGAGGAGGAGGGAAGGGAGCAAGGGAGTTTTTGTTCTGCTGTTGAGGGAAACATCCATGGGAAATGTCATAGTTTTTGAGGAAAACTGTTTGTTATTGAGTGCTTGCAGGCTCTTGCTTCCCTGACTGTGTAATGTCTAAAGTAATTCTTGGAGATTCTGATACTTCGCTAAAATTTTTGCATGTAATATCCATATAGTCTTTCCTTGTTTGCAGTCCCACACCAATGTGCTGTAAAAATTAGGCCAATTTCTGAACAAACCCAAATGTGTTGGCATAGTGCTGCACGGAGCTCTGCGTGCTTCCCAGCTATGGAACTCTGGAGCACACCAAAACCTGCTGGAGTGGGAATACCGCACTGTTAACCCCAGAGTGGCTGTACAGGACTGGATGTGGGCTGCATGTGTGCTCTCTGTCCTTGGAGGTGTGCTGGCCACATTGAGTGGGCACCACTTTCCTTCTCCAGTCTAGAGACTGGTTTATAAACTATTAAACACAGACTGTGTCCTGAACAAGCGCAGTCTCAGACAGGAGGCCTGGTGGGTTCTGGAGCTCCTTCTCAGGGGGTAAAAGCCATTGCTGAGCACTTTTGCTGCCCTTGGTCCTGCTTTCTCACCTTCTAGCTGTGTTTGAAATGGTCCCTGCCAACCACCTTCACTGCATGTGCTTGGTCTAGGGGACCTGTCCCAAACTCACTCTGCACTTTGGAGCTTTTGTCCAAGTGCCGTGTCTGGGAGACAGGGAGGCTGCCTTGGCTCAGTGGACAGGCTCCAATGAAGTGAAAGAGCCCTTAAATTTTTGTCTGTGGAAAGAAAGGAAAGATTTTTCCCCAGTAAGGGTCTGGCATTGGAATGGTGCTGTCATTGCCTGTGTTCTGTTTATCAAAATGGAAAGTCAGTGTGGGGCCTGTGCCCAGGATTGTTGTGGCAGTCCTCGGGCCAAGAAAGCGTAAGAGAAGGGTGTTGTGCTGGAGCCAGCGTAGGGGGCAGATCCGATTTGTGTACTGCCAGGAGAGATTCGTTGCTTGTTGCCAGATCCCATGCTGGGAAGAATGGATACTGACTACAGAAAACAGTCCTCCTATGGAAACCCACCTTACTAGCTTAGAAAAACTAGCACCACCTGTGGCCAGTGGGAGAAATTTGGGAGAAACATTAAGAAGAGGCTATGCTCAGAGCAAGAGCCTTTCTGACAGCAGTACCAACTCTCATTTTCTTTCCTTGTCTAGACTGTCTGACATAAACAGAGAACGCAGAAGGGTCTCCAAGGGAACTTTCCACTTGATTTAGCTCCAAGGAATGTATCTTCTCAGTTATTTAGGACAGTGCTGTAATGGTCTTAACTGTATAGCTCTGTACCAGCCTCTGGGTGTGTCAAATGTATGAAAGCTCCTGTGCTGTCCAAGTCTGTGATTCCAGCTCTTCAGACAGCACACAGACTGATTTTGTCTGGACATGTGGTTAAGAAGATGCTTTCAGAAGCTGATCTATACAGAAAGAAATTAGAGGGGGGGCTGAGTAGATAATGCTGCAAGACAAAGACATGCCAGCAGGGGGAATGGGAGGGATCTTGTCTCTATGATCCCGTGTATTGAGTGAGCATTCAGTTGCCCAAAAATATACCTCAGACACATTCAGTGTTCATATTTCCTATGCAGGACGCTTAAATGTGACTTCTAAGTTCTTAAGAAAACTTGAGTTGGACTTTATATGTGCTTCACATTGTATGCAACTGTGTGCATATGGGCTGTGGTCTTCACATCAAGGAAGCACAGCAGTATTTCCACCAGGCTCAGTTTCTGGTGCATGTCTAGGATCCATGGTTTCTCTAGCTAGGAGTTGTGTCACATATCTCCCTCTGTCACTGAGGAAGTGCTCAGGAGTGTGGCTAAGTTGGCATTGGGATGTGCTGGCACCAGGCATTAGGTCTCTTAAATTTATGCTGTTGCAGTTCAAGCATAATCAGGACTGGAACCTTTTCCTAACCAAAGACCTCTAGAGTGAGCCCATGTTTAGTAGCCTGGGTGTGATCCCAAATATGCAAAAAAATGCAGCCAAATCAACACTTCTTTTTTCTCCTGTAGTTTTGAAGTGTCAGGATCTGCTTATCTTGCTTAACTTGAGTTACCTGTCTTCATAAATTAGTATTCCTTTACTCCCCGCTTTGCCTGCCCAAGTGAGCCATAGCTAGGGGCATGCATGTATTGTGGGAACATTTACCTTTTGTTGTGCTTTCTGCTGGGAAAGAGGAAGGAGCATGGATGTTAGGTGTGTCTTCCACAGACTGCTAATGCACTAAGCTGGAGAAGTGGTCACTTCTCCAGAGTGACTGGTGTGGACATTGGTGTGTCTTCCTCATGGGATGCTCCATGCTGCTATTTTGTCCCCAAAGCTGCAGGTGTACCACACTTTTGTACAGCCCTGAGAGGGCTCTCCCAGCCCTGCAGACTCTGCACTGATCCCTCAGGGATGCCAGCACTCCCTGTTGCCTTTTTCCACCCCTGAAATTGCCACGTGTCATTTCTCTTTTACAGCTCCCTAAAGCAGCAACACTTTCACTGGTGTGCTGCACTGTGGGATTGTTTTTATTACTTTGAATGCACCTGAAATTTAATTCACTTGGAAATATGAGCGTTTTCATTATTCCCCAAGATGAGAAAGATGGCTTCACCTCTGCAGCCAGTGCCCCCGCCCAGCACGAGAGAGAGGGATGAACTGGTGGGGGTGTGAGGCAGGGAAATCCAGAGGAGAGCAGCAGATACTGCAGCTGGGGAGATCCTTTCCCTCTGTCTCGTGAGAAGCCCAAGTATATTACTTCCACGTGGGTTGAGAACTTGCATTTTGGCTATGTTTGCACTAACACCATAGCCCCTGAGGAGTGGTATGGCTTACATTTTCCAGTCAGTAGAGGAGTGATGGGTGTCTTGAAGAAATGTGAGGTTGTCTGAGAGATCCTTTGCTGTGCATGACCCAATAGAAAGCCTTTGAAATCATGCTTACATTTTCTTATATGTGTTTGTGGTACTGATGTTTATTCTGTTGCACTGTTGGCTGCAAAACCTACAGTCTGTGTTGAATGTTCATAAACTAAAGGGCCAAAATAAGCACTGCCAAGATCAAGACAGTGGCTTAAATAGCACAAGATTAAAAAAAAAACAAACCAAGAACTGCTGAGATCTTCTGCTTTGCTGTCTGTTCTCTGAGTCTTGGGACACACGTTCCTTAACTTTCCTCCACGCCCTGGATGCGTAGGGATTTAGAGGGGTGGTGTGGTTTAGTCCTTCATCTCCACTGCTTGCCTCTTACCAAAGACACATTTAGACCAGCAGATTCTGCACTGCCCTTGTACCTGGCTAGATTGACTATGCACACTCTGATCCCAGCTCTCACATTTTTTCTTACTTGAAGCACTGGCAGCTTTTGCCTGCAGCACCTCTGTAGTTGGATTCATTTCCTTTGGGGGATGTACAAGCACCTGGAAAGTGTCTGCTTTCCCTGGTTCCTCTTTAAACTTTAGACAAGCTTGTAATGAAAAATAACTTTTTCCACAGTGTACCACATGGTTGAGTGCTTAACTACTGTACCAGTAGCAGAGTTAACAAGAGCAACATCAAACAGCATTTGCACAGCATCTCCTTCATTGCGTGGTCTTGATTTGCCTGGGGAGATGGGAGGTTGGGCTGACAGCTCATCTGCTTCTGGTCCCCAGCAAGACCTGTGCAGGCTGCTGAGCTCCCTCTGCCCTCTCTCTCCTGGATGGGACCTGATACCCACTCTCTCCAGACCTCTTGTCTTGTGTCCCTGCCCTCCTAGGGCACATGGCTTCTGGGTCATGTAGCTCTGGAAATGGCAATTCCTCCTCCCCACTTCCCTGGAACTTATGTCTGGGATGTCATGTAAGGTCTCTTCTCCTACTCAGGGTTTCTGCAAATGTTTGTTTGAACTTCAGCATGTTTTGTTCTGTTCACAGCACTTTTATGATGGTTAAAATCTCTCTGGGTTAAATTGTACCTTTCTCAAGCAGCAGTCACTGAACCTCACTCTCATTGAACTTGTAAGCTCTGGCCCTCTCTTAGCTCTTCATAAATGACATCTGTGCAGTGGGACACAGCAGCTTTTCCCACGTGCCGGGTTGGGTTGTGTACCCTGGCTGTGTCACATCTCCGTGCTGTGGGGAGAGCTGAGCACTCACCAGTGCCTCTGAAGTCAGCCTGCATGTTGTCTCCATTTTGGTGTAGGTACTTGCATTTGGCAGGTGTGTATTTAAAGCAAATAGTCCCAAGGAATGGAGAAGCAAGGAAAAATGGAAGACCCAAGACATGTAGAAATTGTGTGCTCTAAACAGAGAGCTCTTCCTAAACAAAGAGAAATTGTTAGTTACATCAAATGTAATACTGAAATTCTGTGGTAAGGAAGGCAGTCCAAGCTTCTCCTCATCCTGGAAGAACACATAAAATGTACATCCAAATTTAACTATGTACATATTAAAAAGTGGTCTGGAGAAGTGTGCATTTTAAATCAACCCTCTTCAGTGAGTAACTCAGTCATCAAATCAGCTCTTCATTAAACAGAGTCAATTACTCTTTGAGGACTGTGGAGTGTGTTCATATTTCACAGTTCCAGTGCAGCTATTTCACTATTACATGGTTATTAAGTCCTCTTGGGCATCTTGCAATGGTCCTGGTTCCAGCAAATCTTTCCGACTCCTGTATTTTTCTTGCGCTAAACTGATTGTTTTTCCATTGGAGGAGTTAGTTGTTCTTAAAATACACATTTGCTGTAAAATAAGAGGCCACTCTTCAGATGGTTATTTGTCATGTTTACTGTCCAGCTGAATGCAATGTTTTGGCTGAAACTTCTTTTTGGGAAAAAGTGCAGGACTGCTGGAGCTGGAATGTTAGTATTTCCTTGTCTCTAAAAAGAAGACAGAAATAAGAGAAATTGAATAGTCAACGTAATTTGTTTTAGTATTCTGTTATGAAGTGCTTAATCCCTTCTTTCAGAGTGGCATCCTTGGAACGGTGTACAGAAGGGTTTAACTGGTATCAGGGAAAAACTACAGAGTTTGCCTTAGAATTCCCAAAATGGAAAGCAGCAGATGTAACTGGCAAAACATGCTGCCATGGATGGAAGCTTGCGGTACCCAGAGACCAGCCCAAGCCCTGCCACCTGCCTGGCCAGCCCTCTCAGAGCCCCTGGATGCTCCTGCTGCTGAGGGAGGGGAGTGTGGGAGCGGCACCCAGTGCCCACCCCTAGCACCCACCCTGCAGCCTGAGAAGTAGCCAGGCTTCATGTTTTCAGCCTCAGGAAGACAAGTGTTTAATTTTGCCTTTGCTGCGGAGATATTGGGGCAGCTCTGAGAGCACTGCAGGGCACAGGCTGTAGCCTGATGGATGGAGAGCTGGATTTAGATGCTGTAACTCCTTCTGGGTAGTGTCTTGCTTCATGTGGCAGCCCCATGGAAGTACCTAATGGCATCAGAATCTGGCCCTGCACAAGCAATTGAGCTGCGCTTTCACGTAGTCTGCATGTCTTTCCCTTTCATCACCTTTTGAAGCCGTGCCGAGTTGGGTGACATAATTGTGTGGTCTTTAGCATGGGATGCGTTGCAGATGGCCCTCAGCTCAGGAGCCAAGAGGCTCCAGCAGTGTGAAGCCGACAGCAACCCGGTGACTTGGCCAAAGGCTCGCTGCACTCTGCAGGAGTGGGTGCTCCGGGTTATGTGTTTGCAGCCTTGCCGTCTGCATCAGCTGAGCTTCGTGTCAGCCTCTGTCCCAGCCGTGCCATGGGTTTGATGTTTCTGGTCTCCCAAAGAAGAGGTGCTATAAACAAGTTAAAACCAAACAGCAGCGGGGGAAATGCTCCATTTGGCTTTGTTGGTCTGAGACTTAAGGCTGATTTCAGGTCACACATATTTTTAATACATGTATTTAACAATACTTGTATTTAACAAGTGTCTAAGGTTGTGTTACTGGGAATGTGGGTTGGGGATCACAAGGCTCGGTTTCATTCAAAAGTCTAAGACAAACTTTCAAAGTTACGTCTCAGCTTTCCCAAACTTCTCTGACCCAATTCTAAAAATGAGTTGAATGCTTTTGCCCATGCTGCAGTGCTGAAGAACTGCCCCACCTAAGACCCTACGCTATTCTACTTGAAATTTTCCAAACAAGAAATAATGACTGATGTCTTGTGAGTTGCCCAGTTGCCCAAAGCTGAATGTATGCTGAAGCAAAATTTCTGTCTTTACAAAGAAAAAAAGCCAAGAGAAAATGAAATTAAACAGAGAAGTTCTTCTGTGATGGCACAGCAGCAGTGTTGAAAACCTAGAAAGTCTAAACCTTAAACAGCAATATTAGCAAGCCAAATGTTCATGTTAGATGTGTGCAGTAATATATTATTGTGTTTGCAATGTGATGATTGCTGTGCCAGGGCACTGAGTTTTCTTCGCTCATAAGGGCTACTGTAAGTCAAGCCAGTCCTCCGAGAGCCTGAGTACATGCTTAAATGGGAGTCAGGGGACTGAATGCTCAGTGGGCACTTCATGAAAACCCTTCCCAGTCTGGTCAGAGCTGCTGGATTTCAGTTGCTGAGTGCAAGTTTATTGCCACAAGATGTCTCAGAACATATGTGCTCCTCATCTGCCCTCCCAGCAAGTCAGCCCCCAGTGTGGGAAGTGCCATGCTCTTGGAAGCACTGATTGCTGAGGGCCAGACACCTCTGCAAACACGCTTACTTTCCTCTGCAAAACAGCTGTTTGAATTACTCTCTGGGTGGGATGGTGAGCAGTATGAGACATTGTGGGATTCTGGTTGTGTTTGGTGTCACATCATGCAGGTCGGGCTGGAAACCTGCCAGTGATGATGTGACATGGGAATGGGAATGAGTGTGAAACCTTGGAGGGATGGGAACAGATTTCAAACCACAGCATAAGTGAAGTTAAAAGAGAAATGGCTTTGCATTGGCTTAAGTCTTTCCTTGTGGTGGTGACAAGCCAGCTGTCCCTTGTTGTGCTAGGTGAGGGCAGTCACAGCCAGCATGGTGTGGGCACAGCTGTGCCTGCACAGTGGGAGTGTGTCTGGGAGAGGATGGTGTCCACGGAAGTACTGGGAGTGGAGGGAAGGGAGGGAACTGTCCATGCTCGTGTCAACAGAGGGAAGGGAGAAGGAAGTACAAGAGAATGCAAGATTTTTTTTCCCTAACACCAGCAGGGAGAGAGGAAGGATTCAGTTCAGTTGAGAAAGCTGAAATGAGAGCTCAGGTAACTGATGGACCTCATGGTCTTCTGGGCGTAAGCATCAGAGTATGTCATGAGTTAGTATGGATGTTTCTGAAGGAAGGTGGTGTGCCTGAAGACGGGGGATTATTTTTAGCACATGCCTACCGTTCTACCCGTTGCTTTCCTTTGGGAGAAGCAAGATTTTTCTTAGGACTGGACCCTTACGGAAGCTGCTAGTAATTGCAGTAAGGGTGGCAGAAACAGACCCTATGAATCCAAATATAAGAGCCTCATAAAATTAGACATAGAGTTTGCAAGATTTTTGGCAAAGTGAAATGAACCATTTGGCTTTTTCAGCAGTTGGACCTTTTGCAAATATATTTTTTCTCTGCTTGTGCTGTATAAATACATTTTTAAAATTTTCAAACTTTTGTTATGGTTGCAAGCAGTCTCTATAAAAACCAAGAAGGCAAATACTGAAACTTCAAAATGTCTGTAGGAGCTTTGGAGTGATTTAGGGCCCCTCTGTATGGAAGGAAATCACTGCTTCAGGAAGCTTTGCAACTTTAGCAAGATGTTTGTGCTACTGAATGGTAGCAGATGACCAAGCCACAAAACGGGAGCAAGTTGCTTAAGCTGCTTGTAAAATAGTGCAAATTTCTTTGCCTTGCTCTTAACAGCCAGCCTTGGTTTGAGGGATCCAAGGTAGGACTTTGTCTCTGCTGTCACTGCAGGGCTGCTTCCCACTGGCCACACGGAACACCCAGATCCAGGCTGCCCATAACTGTGTTGAGTAACATGTCCTTGCATGCCGTATAGATCTAGTCAAAGCCCTGTGACAGCAGAGGATACAACTGCCACAGAAGTAAAGGTTGGTTTCCATCAGAAGCTCAGGTTTGAAGAGAAGGGGAATTACTGTTCATCACCACCTCATTATAGGTCACCAGCATTGGTGATGGGGTGGTTCACAGCTCACAAGCAGAGCAGACAATGCTGGGTGGGTGTTTTGGTATTAGAAAGCTTCATGCTCCTGAACTGCACCAGTGCCAGCTTGGTGTCACAGGTCACCCAGCAGCAGTCAGAGAGTGGGCTGCATCAGCACACCCTTCCACTGCATCCGTCCTTCCAGATCTCCTACTTTGGATGTTCAAACACCAAACATGAATAGGAGTCCTAAAATAGGAGTCCATGGACATTAGTGATGTATGGGTCTAACAGGCTGCTAGCTATGGCATGTTAAAGACCCTGGAAGTCCCTCCTGAGACTTGCTCTCCTGATTTTTGCAGAGGCTTTGTTTACATGAAGGATTGATTTTCTTCCCCAGAGGCTCCTCCTGCTGTATATCCCACTGTTCAGGGATATTCTATGCTCTGTGGGGAGAAGCTGCAAGTCTTGCACCTCAGCACTGGAGACCAAACCAATGTAGATGTGTGTATTTTCAGTTCTAGATATCGCTGAGCTAACCCACCATACCACAACACAAGGAAGATGGCATAGATTCTCTTTTACAAACCTGCAGAGCTGTGACTGCATCTTTTTGATCTGTTCAGATGCTTTTCAAGGGTATTAATAGGGTAGCATCTTTGTCAACTGTCCCAGCTAGCACTTGACAAACCATGATGAGGTGAATCTGTGTGGCTGCTGCTGTGTCTCAATTGTGTCTGCTCAGCTATGATAGAACTGCTTGTAATGTGTGAAACAGCCCAGGGCTTTGCATGGAGAAATTGCTTTGAACACGAGTGCAGCAAGTTGCTCTTTGGAAATGAAATGAAATAAGAAAGGAATTTATCAGTAGTGAAGATCTGTGCCTATATGAGCCCAACCTAATGTGAGCTCCTAAGAATAGCGCTAATAGTATTGTGCCCATTTCCCTGGCATGCACTTTATCTAGGATCTATGAGTTGTGCACTTCGGGAGCCTTGGAGTGTGTTCCTCCAGCTTCCCTTTTAGAGTACAAAGCTACGTCTGTACTTTTTGAAAGAGCTTTTGCCATAAATAATGTGGAATAAAGTTACTTAGAAGAATCAGAGTGGGTGTTATTTTAAGACATGAATTGTGAACAGTTTTATATTAGAGACAGATAAATAGTATTTTAGTGGTTTTTGTTTGCATTTTCCAATAGGAGGAAGCAGCAAAGGCTGTGTTATTTTAAGGTGTATGTTTTCCAGTCTCTGTGAAGAAACTTAGTCTCTGAGAACTGCTAATGAAAGAGCAGAGGCTAATGTTGAACCCATGTTTTGTTCTTAGCAAACCTGCACCTTGGGAAACCAACTTTTCTGATTTATGAAAGGCTTTGAAATATGAAATAAAAATGGGGAGTTAAATTTTTTTTTCCTTCAATGCATGATGAAGCTTGAATTCCTACTCTCTGACTTTGTGAGTCTGAAGCATTTTTGGCAGTTTCGAATGGAAAGTTGAACATGTACTTCAACTGGAGATGGCATGGAAAGACTTTACATAAACATGTGACTCTCTAGTAGATTAAAAAATCGGTGCTATTTCACTGAGTAAGGGAGCAAATTTATCTATATTGAGGTGGTTTCAGAGAGAGGTGTAAACCAACCCCCCCAAATGCAAGTAGGATGCTTGAGGATGATTTGGTGAAGTCTGTGATATGCATAAAGGAATGAACTAAAAGCAGACCCACAGCATCCAGATTGGTAACACTTTGGATTGAACGCCTGTCTTCATTTCAGAAATATCTAACTGATCATCTTTTTCCTTTTTTTTCTTTTGAAAATCTCCATTTTCGGAAATTTTCAAAATCCTAGATCTCTGAATAACAGCCGAAGCCATGCGTTTTTTATTAGTTGTGACTTGGTTAACACTTGTTGCTGTGTCCATAAATGACTGATGTAATCCATTTGCTGAGTGTTAAAGTGCCCAAGATGAACAGGTTTTTTAGGGGATGTAAAGGTGAAGGTGACTGAGAGTTGTCAGTTTTCTCCCACAGCCTGTCACAAACCAATACAGAGTAGGCTGGCGGCTACCATTTGTCTCCTGCTTTGAGGATGGGCCATGAAACATCCCAGCAGTGAACAGCTGAGAGAAATTTGGAAGGAAATTGAGTGTTTGGATAGAAGTATTTAATTAAAAATAAAATTCTCATAAAAAGTGAGTAATATGAACGAAGCATGCAAAGCTTTGTGCTTTATGGATGTTGGTAACCACTGCTTGATGAGGTTGGAGTGAAAGCTAGTCCAGAAAGAGAACTGTGCTGCCTGCTGTGACTTCCCATAAGCCCAGTCCATATCTTCCACCAGGATAATTACGCACAATGTTTTCTTCAGCCTTTGAAGGAGCAGGGCCTCATTCTTCACTTGACTGCTTCTGTAACATGCCACCCATTTCACGAGATTGCACTGATGTGAAAGGAGAGCAGTGGAGTGAAGATTTAGGTTCATAAGAAATTATCCAGGTGCACAGCATAAAGATGCTGCCACGGTTTAGTTAGCCTCCTAATGAGCAGGGCAATTTTAATAGGTGTGTTTTCCTTACTGGAGATCTCTGGCCATAGCTGTGGGGAGCAGGACAGAGGTTGGCTCACAGAAGCGCATGCTCTGGCTCTGACTTGTGTCCCCTGCCAACCCACTTCAAAGCTGCCTCAGGCTGCGGGCACAGGGGGAGGGAGCAGGGGTGGAGGGGATGCCTGACAGCCTAGAAACAATACTCTCTCTTTCTTTACTACCTCGCCTGTGGGCATCCTTTGAGGTTTTTTCCGAGAGAAGTAAACTCTGTGAAGATGAGAATCTGCGAGCCTGTGTGGGGGTGAGAATAAATGTGGGTAAGCTGCCATGCAGTAACTCACACACCCAGGACCCACGTCCAGTCTGAGCAGAGCAAGCTCCATGCTGGTGTCAGTGCTGGAGAGAAGGGCATTTGTAGACTTCTAATCCTGTCATCCTTCCCATCTAGCCATACCTGTGTGGGCATCAGCTGTGGGTGGAGAAGTGTCAGTTTCACCTTCAACTTAAGGAAAGCTCTGCATATATTCTCTCATGTGGAAATCTGTAAAAGAAAACCTTTCCTCGGTGGCAGCTTCCCAGGATGTGAGAAAGCCACTGAGATTAGGTCTGAGCAAATATTCTGTCTTACTCCAGGTTTTCATGAAACCACCAGAAACTTCAGTTAAATGGAGCAGTGCTAGCAGCTGATGTAATTTCTTCCTACTGCCATGGTGGATTTTACTGTGTGCATTTGTACCAGCAGTCAATTCTTCCTCGTAGAAACACATGTAGAGATTGTGTCTCAGAGGTGACAGCTCTCAGTGTGGGAGTCAGTGTACTTTACAAGAGGGATGATGTCCATCCTGGTGTAAGCTTTGTGGTGTCTTCATGCCTCCTTCTGCTGTTGTCATGGAAATTGCAAGGTTGTTAGAGGAGAATGAGAGTGTTGCTGCTCATCATGGGTTGTGCAGCCAAAATCCTGCCTGGGTTCCAAGTGGCACTTAGAGTATCCCCATTCCTCTGACAGCCTTTGAAATGTTTGAGGGACACGCAGTAGACTGGGGTAAGGAGAGCAAAGGGGAGCCGTCTCCTCTTCAGGAGCTTGCATGGAAGAGCCTGTTGAAACCCATGAGTTTGCCCCAGGCACCAGTGACAGATGGATGCATGAGTGCCCTTGGGTCTGCCCTCAGGAGCCATGGAGTTGCTCAGGGGGATCCTGCTGCCTTTGGAATCTCAGGGATTTCTTCTTCTACCTTCTCCTGCAGTCAGAAAGAGCAGTGTGAATTGTGTTTAAAGCCCACTTCTCTGCACTAAGGAGAATGTTACCACTTGTGATACCAATGAGCTTCTTCAACATTGATGAAGCTGTTTCCAGGCCCAGTGCTGTTAAAGCCCCCAGCCTTTGTAGAGGTGGCTGTGAGGAGAGTATGAGGATGGTGCATGCATGCAGGTGGAAGTCAGGGATGTCCAAGGGAAGGTGTGGCTTCCAAATATTCAGGACTGTGGTGTGCGTTTCTCTTCTGTGCTGTCCACTTCTCTTCAATGGACAGTGTATTTTTAAGACCTTCTTTAACAACAAAAATATGCATTAAAAAGTAGTATGAGTCAGGTGTCCCTAATTTTCGAGAGGAAACTAACCAAAATTCTAGGTCTGTTAGCTTTGTGGCAATGTTATGTTTGCTCTTAACTTTCCTGACACAGTTTTGACGTAGTGTGTGCTTCATCTTCAACTGGCAGAAACACAGAAGGTGCCACAGTTTATAGTAAATAAAGAACATGAATATGAAAACAAGAACAAATTGGAGGTGAAAACAATGTGGTGACTACAGTCATGAGCACAGAGCGGAAAGACACAGACTTTGAAGAGGGGTGTTTTATTCCTGACAATGTCTTGCCTTGGCATGAGTTGTGTAGTGTGGGTTCATGTTCTAATTTTCTCAGGCAGGTTTGCTTCCTGTCACTGAACTTCTGACTAGGGCTAAAGAACACCTGGTACAAGGATTATCTAGAAGAAAACAAGCTCAGTTTTAACTTTATCCTGTGCTTTTGTCATGTTTGTGATTGCAGTCAGATTAAATGCAGACCGCACCATTTAAAGGAGCCTCAGGCTCTGATGTATCTCAGAAACAGGGCTTAAGATGTTTTAAGTTGATATTTGTGCTATTTCTACAATTGAATATCCAGTGAAGCCAAGGAATGTGAATTTCTTGCCCACTAGGAAGAGTCTGAGTGTCACAGGAGCTGCCAGTTGAGAGAGCCAGGAGTCCTGTGAGGCAGTGTAGTGTCAGCACTGGGAAACCTCAGGTGCATTTCAGCAGAGAAGCACTAATGCTCCCTTCATCCTGCAGATGAGAAGTTGAAGGAGTGTTATGTAATAATTTGGCATCAATGGCTTTATCAGATCCATTGACACCTCAAGCTATTCCTCTTTGTTGATGTAAAAGAATTAGGTGAGCTTTGCTATAAACTTATTTTTCTGTAAAATCAGTGAACCCTCCTTCTTACAAATCAAATTTTCAGTGACAGGCATGATAAAGTAGACGTTTTCACTGAAGCCAGGGAGCTTCGGGTCAAAGTGGAGTACCATGGGCATTCAGTCCCTCTTCACAGTCTCCCATTTTTAAGTTTAGGAAAGGTTAGACTTGAAGTCAGTAAACAAAGATTAAAAGGATACCTGTATTAACATTTGAAACTTAGTCAAATATTATAGATCTGATTTTTATTTGTTACCAAAACTTCAAGGCTGTAAGCCTAATTCAGCTGATGATACCACCTAATCCTCTGACTGTTTTCTGGACTCTCAGGGAACAGCTGGAGTCAGAATTACGGCTTTGTCCTGCATAGGAAGAAAAATCCTTATGTTGTCAGATTTTTTGGCAGTATCTCTGGCTGATACAGTTAAGCCATGTAAAAGAGAGCAATCCACTAGAAACAAAATTATTTTCACCTGATGAAGAACTTCAAATACTTCAAATGTAAGCAAGCTAATATTGTTAGGACCTTGAAAGATGCGTTGATGAGAAGCCCAAAGAAAAACAGACTAATATCAATGCAAGTTAGTATTAGCCAGGTGGAGGAAATGTATCTAGACAAAGGGATAGTTTGAGTGACAGGTTTAAAAGCCACCTTCCAGTGCTGTTTTTGGAGTAGCTGGTTTTAAAAACACTCCTGAAATGGGTATGCCAAATGCTCAGCTTTTCCCGTTTTGTACTTATTAGGGAATTGGGAATAATTAAAGTTTTTATGACATACAAAGTACATTCTTCATAAATGCTGCTCCCTTTTCTCTTAGCGACTGAGGATTTTATTTTAGAAGGGTCACACCCCTACATACTGTGCCTGAATTTACAGAGTATGCTATATCCATCCACATCCATCTCATTGCCTTATTTTGGAAGCTTTCAGGAGGCCTGCAGCTGGAATAGGTTTCATGTTTTACTCTCCCAGAAGTGGCTGCTGAGTTGAGCAGTGGGCTGTATTTCTCCAGGAACTGAAACAGTGGCCTGATGTAAACCATGTGTTTTGGAGCCCAGGCCATGCATGTTAGTGTGGGTGGCAACAAGGAGCCCCAGGGCCAGAGCTGTGCAGCCTGGAGAGCTTGCAAAACACCTGCTCAATTCTTCTGGACTCTCAGAGGTTTTTGTCCTCTCATTGGACCTAAAGGAGCAATGACTTGATGCCTCTCCCTCCAGAGCAGGGGTAGGTTTCAAAATAAGTTGGAGATGAAGTGTGCTAACAAGGCTTCAGCTGGGAACTACCAAGGTTTAAGTTTCAGTGCTTTTTAAGGTTTTAAGTTTTAAGGTTTCAGTGCTTCAGAGCACTGAAGACCTTTGAGTGAATTCTTGAATCAAAGAACTCAAATGCATGTGGTGAGGGATATTTTTAAGTGCTCGTGAGACTAATGTCAGTCTCCAAGTGATGATTATAAGTGAAAAATGTATGCTGTAGTGACACAACTATGTAGAATAAAGCAAATGGGCTGTTTTTAAGGTGTAGCTTTCCACAGCGTCTCTTGAGAAGAATGTGGAAAGAAAAATGCAAGTTTTAAAATCATGCCTGTTCAAGCCAACCAGTCACACCTACAAGTCAGCAGGATTAGAAGGCATCTCTGTCCTCAGGATGACTGACAAGAGGAGGATGTCCTGCAAGGAATGTGCACAACCATATGTTGTCCATACCTCGTATGTGGTTGCAGTGACTGTGCACTTCATTTTCTTTGATGCTGGAGTTCTTTGTAGTGCCCACACCTGCCTGGTGAGCAACATGGCCACCGGTGATTTCTTGCAGTTTAAAGGTTTTGGCTTTGTAAATGCACTAGCAGATACAGATGAGCAACATGATGGTTAGGGCAAGATACCAAGGGCTCAGTCTTCAGGGAGAACAGACAGACAATTGTAGCCCAATAAATTATTGGAAAGGAGTCCCCCAGCTCAGCATGTGGGTGAAGTCAGCAATGGTGAGGGCAACCCCATACCTTTGCCAGCTGGTTTCACCTGCTCTGTCCCTGCAGAGTCCCCAAAGCTGTTGTCACTCCAGTGCTGCCTTTCCTCCAACTCAGTGAAAAGGCATGTGTTGGACAACACCCTGGTTGGGCAGTTGCAGACCTGGCCCATGGCTGCAATGTGCTCTGACAGCCTTTTTGGGGTTCCTGGGGGCCTTTGCCAACCACAGTGATTTGATCACTGGAGAATCCCAGATGTGAGGCATCCAAAGTCAGTGGGTGTGAGAGACAGACATAGCCCAGCCTCAGTGGGCTCCCTTCAAAAGTCACTGATGCTGAAGGAAGCCTGTGCGTTTATGTCAGTGGGAGAACGTGAAGCCTTCAATAACTCACTGTTGGTTTTTCCTAAGTCGTAATACACGTGTTAATCGTGCAGAATTACATTCCTGAGTTTGAAAAACGCCCTGGTCTGCTGTGCTTAGCATTCAGAGGGCTCTTCAAAGGGAGCACTGGAAACTTCTGTTGACGCTGTCAATTTAAAGAATGTCCTCCGGATGCCAGGTAACTCCTCTACAGATGTATAATGAATCGCTTTCCTTAAATCAGACATTACCGTTGGATACTGGTCTTCTGCCCAAAACTCCTGACCGGAGCCCAGTGAGTTATGGCACAGATTCCATTGTGCTTTGCAGGAGCTAAAGCGTTCCAGTCCCTGCTTTCTGCGCCAAGCAGAAGTGTGTGGAAATGTGCTAAGTGTTTTTTTTATTTTTTTTTTTCCATCAAGAAACAAAGGGTTTTTATGTCGCTTGCCTCTACTGCTTCAACTGATTAGCTTATTTCCAGGAGGAGATCTGATGTTGAGTGTATAAACTAGCGGCATTACAAGAGCCCACAAAGGGAAAAGGTTAACAGTGCATTTTAAAATGTTAGGGGACCTACCAACCCAGTAAGCCTCAGGGTGGATTTGTTCTCCCATTTCAATCCTCCTTTCTCTGCTCATATACTTAGGCTTTTACACGTGTTAACTGCTGCAGTGCTCTGAAGATCCCCACTGGAGCTCACGTTCTGCTCTGTGCCAGGGCAGGTCTGAAGGAAATCATTGAGCTTAGAGTCTTGTGCATTTAGAACAGTCAGCACATCTCAGTTCGGAGAGCCACATCAGCACTGTTTGAGCTGGCTCACCCACTGCAGGAAGTATCTTTGCAGAGTGAACTCTTCTTGGGATGGCCCCATTCCAGCCCTCATTGAAGCTGGTGGAATTCCTCACATTTTCTCAACCAAGCTTGTATCAAAATCATCAACATAATAAAAAAATCCAGTAACACTTTGCCGAAGTCACACGGGGCATTAATTTTGGGGTGGAAAACAAGTATCTTCCTGTGTGTCTGTCTGCTTTCTTCTTTTCCTTTCTGCGGATGTGGCTTGGGGGTAGCTGTATGGTGACAGGTAACAGAGTATGTGAAGGAGAGGAGGAGAGCAGCCACCCCTGTGTGGATTGCTGGATGAAAAATGTGGGATGTTTTCTTTCCCCTGTGCTCTTCAGTCACGGTAAAATGACATTAAGGACTACAGAGCTTAGATGTCTGGCTTTGGTAGTAAAACTCTGCTTTCACCTTTTCAAATACACTGTTTCATAATCTATTTCAAATAGGGTGAAAAAATAAGACGGTGTATCAGAATTGCCCCAACCCTTTAAAGCCAATGTACAAAGTGATTTAGCTACTGGAAGATGGTAGAGCACCACATGGAAAATAGCACCTGTTGGGGGCATGAAGAAGAAACAAGTGATCATGTTGCAAAGTATTTTTGGAAACAATAAACTTTTTCCTGGTAAGGTCTGGCCATGATACAGCCAGTACATGAACACTGCCACGTAAGTGAGGGGCTTTACTCGCTGGCTGCGCTGGTCCTTTCTGTGGAGGTGGCATCCCTCAGTCTTCCTGCACCCCTGGGCAGAATCCTGTCCTGGTTTCACAAGCTGCCAAAACAGGGCACCTCTAGAGTTGCCTTAGGATGTGTGTCCTGAACTTGAGTGCCACTGCTCAAGCAGTTTACATCTAGGAGTGGCCAATACAATATGAGTGTGAATGTTTTACCGAGTCTTACCTCACAAATGGAATTAAATTTAGAGTTGCCTGCTGAAGAATCGAAATATAGTGCCTCTTTTTTTTCTGTTCATTAATTAACTATCATTTTTTGCTACAAGTACAGCTGATGTCTTCATGGTGGTATGGCTTGGACGCTTACGGAAATGCACAGTATACTGTGTTATTTTCCAAAGAAATAGCTCAGAAATACAGGAACCACATCTGGCTGAGGTACTTTTCTAGTCCTGGTGGTGGGTTTTGAGAGGAAAACTGCAGGGTGTCTGTAAACTGAGTTGGTCAGCTCTGAAACTGGATTGCAGATTGTCAATGGTTCAAGGTTCTTACCTCAGAGGACAATTAGTTGAGCTTAGGGAGCAGTTAAACACTTCTTAAGGCAGGGATCTACTCTTTGAGGAGGATGAATGAACTGAGCAGTTCGACACTTTTTCTTTAGCCTTTCATACTGTTTTGTTTGGTAAAGCAGCAGTAGTCTCAAGTATGGGGTTCAGAATCAATATGTCTCATTTGATGCTTAGAACTTAATTTAAAATAATAAAAAATGAAACACCACCTTGCCCCTAACAAAAACCCCAAAGTCCCACCACTTTGCTGTTGCAGTGCAGGCTATGATGATTTTTGGTCAAGTTGCCTGTTGCAGGATTTGATTTGCCAGCTACCATTTTTAGCCTTTTCTAATGACTTTGTTATCTCTCAGCAGCTACAATTTCCGCCTCCAAGCTGTTACTTTGTCCGCCCACGGCTGGGTCACTGTGCTCTGTCTCCCAGACTTCTGTCTG
The DNA here is from genome assembly GCA_013397915.1 of Daphoenositta chrysoptera. NCBI lineage: Eukaryota > Metazoa > Chordata > Aves > Passeriformes > Daphoenositta > Daphoenositta chrysoptera. The sequence continues at coordinate 61,754 of VZRO01004102.1, read as the reverse complement.
AAGTGAAAAGAGAGATTGATAGTTGTTTATAAGCTATATGGATGTTGTCTACTGCCTGTGCCAAGTTATGTGTCATCTCTGCAGCAGAACACATTTTATAGGTCCAGTTTTCCAGTCATGAAGTTATGGCGCATAGAAGCAAAGCGTAGAAAAGTTTTTGTTGACCATGGAAGACAAAAGAAAAAATTTGTACCTGGACTGGTGGTAGTAAATTGAAGTGCCTGATTTTTTGTGACCTCAAATTGCACCTACTTTTTGTCCTTGATTCTTAATAGGTTTGAGTCACTTGGTGTGTTTTCCCATGCAGTTATAGATTGCTTGCTAGGGGTCAGTACTTCCCTTTTCTTCTGGAGCTATTTTGTGTTTTCCTTTGCTAGATAATTGATGAGACCCTCTGAAGAATCTGTATGATTTGGCAAGTGCAAGCTGTCTCCTTGTGTGGCTGTTCAGAGGATGTTTTACCCTCAGCTTAGACCTTGTGCTTTGGGCTTACATAATTTGGAAAATGCTTTCCTACAGTACTGACAAACAGAGAAATTTTGGCAGTACTTGTGGACGTTTCATCTGTGAAAACTCAGTACCAAGGCTTTAATCAGCCCTGAATTTTTGGGGGCCAAGATAATATACACAGATTGCTGCAGTTCTAAGTAATGTTGGATTTCTCTGCTGAAGAGAGTACAAAGTAGTGACTCGTTCTCATTTTCCAGAACATAGAAAAGCATTTTATTTTAATGGACTTGCAGGTAGCTCTTTGGATGACTTCTGAAGTTGATTACCAGTTGATTTAGTTTGACCAGAGTGGAGGTCCAGAAAGCTGTTAAATCAGATTTGGAATAAAAGAGGAAAAAATACTTAGAGACATTTACAGGGGTAATAATGGGCAGATGAGGAAGACTCAACATTAAGTTCAGTCAAGTACTTGGTAGCCTATTCTTTTAAGACTTTTCAAGACTATTAAAGAGTTCAGTATCCCCACAGGAAGGGACTGTACTGGGAGTTGAATTATTTAAATGATGCATGGGATCTATTTCTTCCTTCTCCTATCCCTTCTCTGGTGAGTGTAGCTTGTTTAGGACAGTTTTATTGTTTGTTGTGATTTTTGTTGTTGTTGGTGGTAGTGGTGGTTTTGAAGGACTTTTTTGAACATGAATGAGCCTTGCCAGGAGGACAAAACTCTGGTCTTTAGGACACAATGAGTTTTACTTGTGGCTCAGTCTCCGCAGTCCCAGTGTTATCCTCCTTGTGGAAATCCACATTTTTTTCCCCGAGCCAAGATGAGAGCAGGAGACCAGGACAAGAGAATGCTGAGGTGCAGGGGCTATGACTGCAGGAGACAGTGACTCTGTTGGGGATTTCAGGAGTGTGAAATGTCCTTCTGACTGGGAAGCGTTGACCCTTTGGCTTGTCTAAACCTGGTGGGACAGCAAGTTGGTAGGTACTTGTATGAGGAGGTGTGAACCCAGCTTCATCTTCTTCCTCTGTGTGGCTGAGGTCAGGGCCTCCAGCCTTATCCCAGACCAGACTGATGGCTCCTGGGCTGTGGCGAGCTGCTGCTGCTGCTCTTCGTTTTTAGTGAAGAAATCCCTTTCTTGTAAAGCCTGGCACAGACTTCACATGAAAAAGCTGGTTTTGATGGATCAGCAGTTATTAGCAATGCCATTTTAACCATTGCTGGTAACTCCACCTTGGGTGCCTTCAGACTCCTGCTGGTCAAACTGTGGTGAGCAATGATAAACAGAAACTGGAACTAACTAGTGAAATGGGAGCAATGGGTAGTAGAGTGTGGTGCTACCATGAGGAAAGTAACTGAAGCCTTGGAAAGCCCTGGTTTTAAAATCTCAGCTGATCCCCTGCATTCAGCCTTAGGGTCGATACAATTCTGTTTGCCTAAAACCGCATTTGTTTAAGATTGAATACTTTCCATATGGCTCTCTGGCTGGGCTGGTTCCTTTTGTATCCTTCATCCCTTGCAACTCTATTTTAATTGCAGATGAAAGCTGCAGCTTTGACTGGGGAAGCAGAGCTGTTGGACTGCGGTGTTCTTTGCTGAGAGGAAACCAGCACAGTGTGCTTCCACTGCAGCCTGGCAAACCGCAGGCACCTGGGAGAGCGTGGCTGGTCGAGGGGAGATGCTACTCCCCTCAGCCAGGGCTGGGACGCTCAGGAGAAGTGTTGGGATCTGGGGATGTGGTGGCTACCAATGGCACATGGGCTCCAGTGAGAGGCTGAGGGAGTGGGGATGGCACAGTCTGACAAATGGGAGGACAGGGCAACATCTCTCAGCAGCCAGCTGTTCCTTGATGGGAGGCTGCAAGACAGCCACTTCTTGGTGGGAGCAAGGCACATGTAGCAGCTGCAAGTGGCTGTTTGGGAGGTGTGGGCTGGACATTAGGAAAATATATGAGAAACGGTGTGGCCAGCAGGACCGGGGAAGAGATCATACCCCTGTACTTGGACTGGTGATGCCACACCTTGAATTCTGTGCCCAGTTTTGGGCCCCTCACCACAAGAAAGACATTGAGGTGCTGGAGCGAGTCCAGAGAAAGGCAACAAGGCTGGTGAAGGGTCTGGAGCACAAGTCTTACAAAGGAACGCTGTAGAAGCTGGAGTTGTTTAGCCAGGAGAAAAGGAGGCTCAGGAGAGACCTTGTTAATCTCTACAACTGCTTGAAAGGAGGGTGTAGCATTGTGGGAGTCAGTCTCTTCTCCCAAGTAGCAAGTGACAGGACAAGAGGAAATGGTCTCAAGTTGCCCAAGAGGAGGTTTTGATTGGATACTAGGAATTTTTTTTTCACTGGAAGGGCTGTCAAGCACTGGAACAGGCTGCCCAGGGAAATGGTTGAGTAACCATCCCTTGAGATATTTAATAGACATGGAGATGCAGAGATGCAGCACTTAGGGACACTGGTTAGTGGTGGACTTGGCAGTGCTGGGTTACAAGTCAAACTAACCTAAACAGATTTTCCAACCTAAATGATTCCATCGTTGTATGATAAAAGCCTTCACCACAGGCAGCTGGTACAGCACTGTCGCAGGTCCACAGGAAGGCTGTGACATCTTCATCCTGGGAGTTTTGAAGACTGAGCTAGGGAAAGCCGAGTCTGGCCTCATGATGTGTTGGAGATAGTTGGTCTTCGAGCAGGAGATTGAGAAGAGATGTCCAGGTGTCTGCTCCAACTTGGATTTTGCCCTCTTTCAGTTCTCCATGATGTTACTGTGTATGAAGGCTGTGTGCCTATATGAGCAGTGACTCAGGGGTTTTGAAATCTCTGTTGAGCAACTGCTCAGGAGAGCAAAAAAAAGAAACCACTTGAAACAGGTGGGTTTTTTAATAGAGTATGTGACTGAGAACATTCCTGGGAAAGTGGTCCTCATGAAAGTGGGCCCTAATGAAAGCAACTATACTTATTGTATAGCAAAAAGCATTTATTGTTTGTTAAACACTTGGGACCAGGTCCTCTGCTGTGATCCAGTTAATATATACTGCTGTGGCAACAAAAAGTCGGTAAAATCAGCTTAATTGGCTGATTAATGTGCTTTTATAGTTGTTTTGTTTTGCTGTGGTGGTCAGGAGCAGCCAGAAGAGACAAGTTGCTGAAGTCCATGTGTTTAAATTGATGATCCATGTCTCTGTAGGCAAAATAAAAAGGCAAGGTTTTACACGCTGAGCTGCTGCCCAGTATTTCAGTAGAAAAGCAGAATTCTCTGCAACTGTGTGGTTCTCTCTGTATGTTATATACCTCATCAGCACCGAAGCCTTGTATTTCTCACAGATTTCGAGAGGAAGTCTGCAAACAGCTTAGAGAGTTGCTATGATTCCTTCCAACTGGTAATTCAATAGAAGAATGTGTGTTGGGAGTGTCTAAGAAGATGCAGCATTGTCAGCAGATCAAAACCAATGAGCAGTTTGGTTATAGAAGGTGTCACCAAGTAGAAATATTGGAAAAATACCTATTTTTGGCATTTATATGGACATGAAGATACCAATACTTAAAGTAACATGTTTAAGTGCTGTAATGAATAAATATGAGCTCCTGAACTGGTGCTGGAGAGACAACTCCAATACTGCTGTGACAAGGGGTACTTTGGTGCATTTGTTTTGTTGTCTGTGCAGGCCTCTAACAGTTGTCTGCCCAGTCTCTTGTTCTCTTGACACTGCTGTGATTGCAATGGTTGGCATAGCCAGTGAGTGAGAGGCTGTGAATAGACCTTGTAACCTCTGTACTTGGTGGAATGGCATTACTAGAAGAGACCGAAAAACCTATTGTGAGTGTGAAATGTAAAAGAGGGAAGAATCTCTACGAGTATGAGATCTCAGTGCTGGCTGGGAATACCAGCCCCTTTCTTCCTGCCTGCAGCCTGCACGGTAACTGGAGGTGCTGTTCAGAGAACCAGACTGGTTGCTTGAGGAATCCTTGCATCAGTGTCACTTCTTAAAAGAATGCTGTCAACATGTCAGCAAATGTTAAAAAATAGCCAGCTTGCATGAGGTACCTTTTACAGTGCTGGATGCTCTAGGGATCATATGATGGGAGTTCGGGAAGTCAGGACTTGAGGCCTGTGCAGAACAGACATTTTAGATATGAATCTGTTGGGGAGCAGAACTGTTAGAGATGGGTTTAGGAGAAAAGAACCTGCTTTTAACAATAAAACTGTTCTGTGCTTCATTTTACACTGAACCTTTGCACTTGCCAAAAAAATAATGTACTGGTGTGCCTGAACTAGGGGAAGGGGATTTAAAAAAAGGAAAAGGAAAAGATTTAAACAGGAAAGCTACAAGACACCCCCAGTTTCTGGCAGGAGTCCTTGTATTACGATATATTTTCACTGTCAGGGTCTTGCACCAGTCTGTGTGAAGGGCCTGGGAAAAGACACTGTTAAGTATTGTACATCCCACTTGGAAAGCTTGTTGTTACTGCAGTTTGGTCTTATAGAAAAAATTAAAAAGCTATAAAATTATGCCCTTTATCTGATTGATATTATCTGATATTATCTGATGTTAATAGATGTGCTTGCAACAGACATATGTGGACTGCTGTACGTGTCATGTGCTTCATAATAACTGTCAGGGGCTCTGTGTGTGTGTTTGCTTACTTTTTGAAGAGAAAGACACGCCGAGCAGACCTCTGAGAGTGCGAGCCCAATCTCCAGATGGCAAGTTACCTTTTCGGTGGAAACCACTTTACGGAGCAGGCTTCAGAGGTCCACGCAGCAGATCCCAAGGTTACCCCCGTGGGTATGGAGAGAGCAGCCGAAGGATGAGCTATGCTCCGATGCCTCAAGAGAGACAAAACCAGGAAGCGAGAAAACTAGGTGAGTCAGATTCCCCTGATAGCACCTGGCTTAGCCAGCACACTTCTGTAATCCCCTGTGGCTGCTAGAGGAGCACAGATCACGTGTTGTCCTAACCCTCGAAAACCCTTCTTCCTATGAAAATGCTCTTTATAATTGCATTCTGTATCTTAGCAGATGTAGGGTATTACCTAGAGAACAGGGTAGAAATTGTAGGAGAACTTGATGCTATTTGAAAAGAGACACCATGCGCAAGTTTGTCATATTAATGGCAGAGGGAAAGGCTGGAGAGAAGAGCCATAGCTCAGATTCTGTTTGCATGTGGTGGGACCCCTCCGAAATCCATTCTTTCTTTTAAAGGAGAAAGGTTACAGGAAACCTTCTGTTTTTTCCCTGCATGCACAGCCTCTGAGTCAGTTCATGTGGTTTCATTGCCATCAAGGAACTCACAAGGACGGAGCCAACCTGTCTATAGGTCATCTTTAACTAAAAGAAAAGTCACAGGTATGTTTCTTTCACAACTACTGTCAATGAGTGGAGACAATTGGATGCAGAGATAGCTTTGTGATTTCTACACTGGAAGTCTTTTGGTTCTGGAGCTACTGTGTTTTTCTCTGTGTGTTAAAGAGGTTGATTGATGTCTCCAATTGTCTAATTCAAGCAGGATTAGTAAAATAATACAACTCCATAACATGGTTGAGTTTCTGAGGTATTGTTTGTTTGGTTGGTTTTTTTTAATCTCCTTCTCTCTATTGATGAATGTTATGCATGGCAGTAACTGAATGACAAGACTTGATTAAATCAAAGCCGGGACCCCCAAAAGGATATTCCTTCTTTCTTCTCAGATGTATAACCCCTTTTCTGAAGGGTTGATTACCAGAGTGTCAACGTGGTCAGCAAAAGTTTTCACTTTCTTTTGCAAAGAAGGCATTACATGCTGCTGCCATGGTTAAAAAGGATGAGTGAGGTTCTGAGTCCTGTCCATACCAGTGTGCTTTTTCACCCCCTCACGCTGTGATGTGAATGGTATGGGAATGGGAAAGTATTTAGGATATTTTGATGGTGATGAATACCTGGGCCAGAACTGAGAATTGTGATTGAACTGTATCGAAATCCCATCTCACACCTTTTCTGGAGAGGTGATGCCCACCCATTTCTATGCTCACTTTCTTCCTTCAGGTGCTCCCACTGATAAACTTTGTAAATAGTACCCGTAAGCCACTTGGGAGTAGTAGATGGGTCCTCTTGGCCATTTTTGTTTAGTAGCTCTTTGGCTTGGAAAACCTGGAACTGTCTGGGAACCCTCAGCAGTAAAAGCCTGATTGGAAGAGGGGAAATGTGCCTCCCTGCAGTCTACTGTGTGTGTAGGCAGTGCTGGGTTTCAGGCTAATGTGCCACTTGCTGAAGAGAAGGGCAATCTCTCCCTGAATTTCAGTCATACATGAGTAAGATCCCTAGAGAATGAGATCATCCTCCGGAATTTACTGGCTCCTTTCCTTTCCTGAGACATCGATACTTTTTCCAATGTTACTTGTCTATAAAACTCTGGCTGGAAGGTCGTTCCTTGTACATTCTGTGCCGTTGGGAGATTTGGAAATAGTTGCTATTACACTAGTAAGTTGCTATTGCACTAGTAAGGAAAAGTAATAAATCTTTCATTGAGCAGTAGATAGACTAGACTAAAATATCTCTGATGGACAGATAGAGAAAGGAACCTCATCAAAATGAAAAACGTCAAAATACCAAATTAGTTTCACTTAATATTAAAATTTTGTAAAATATTTGCAGAAAGTATTCTGATATGTCAAAACAGCCCACTTCAATGATTTTTTTCATTTTTTTCCTTGTATACCATAAAAATAAAAAAAAGCTGAATTTAAAGAACCTGTTTGAAGCATTCAAAAACATAAAATATGCAGCAATTCTCCCTTTTGAAAAAATTTTTGAAGAAGAATTTTATTGCCCTTCAAAATGAACCCAAAATTTGAAATCTCAAGATTTTCTCTGAGACAAGATTTCTGCTCTCCAGGTACCTCTGGCAGTGCATTTGCCAGAGATGGTGAATGTCATTATGTTAATAAAACATTTGCTGTGCGTAACAGTTTGGAGACCAATAGAATATTGAAGGACTGTAGAATGTATTAGTACTCTGGTCTTGCAGGCACATAGCTAACAAGAGAAATGATCTTTCCATGGAATACCATCAATGAAATCAATGTACTTGGTTTTCCACTCGCACCTATATTTCTAATTCAGCTGTACTGTGTGAACGTTATAGTGTCAGTTGAAAACATTTGCTGTTTTTGATAAGAACTCCAGTGTTGTTATTGATATGCTGTTTTGTTTTGCCATTTCAGAGGAGGAAGAGGTGGAGGTGGCACAAGACATCACTGTTCGAGTTATGTCCTCTCAGTCTGTGCTTGTTACTTGGACAGACCCGCTGTATGAAAAGCGGAGGGTTGCAGCAAACAGGTACTTAGCCCTGGGTTTTTTAAATGGGTACTAAAGGGGAACTGCTGCCAATGCTCTACTGAATGCTTTTGCATTTATTTAATTGCTGTTGGTTATGAGAAAAATTCAGCTTGCCTCCCAGCGCCCTGCTTGTTAGCATTTAGAGATCAGTGTGAGTGCTGTACTGCAGGGGTTTACATCTCTTCTGAAATGTTGCCAGCACCAGCTGGGGTATTTGGCTGTTCCAATGCTGGTATATCACCACAGTCAGCAAATCCCCAAGTGTGCATGGGGAAAGAAGGAGTCAGGGACAGGGCACAGGCCAGAGAGGTGAGGTGTTGAGGTGGATTGTCAAAACAGACTACAGCTTTGAGATGACCATACTGTTGATGCCTTAAGAGGTGGGTGAAGGAAGCATCACTGCAGTGGGAAAGACCCCCATCATCACACCCTGCATCCTCTGACCCTGCAGAAGTCCCATCCAGCTGAGGCTGAGCAGGCTGGGGCTCATGTGAATGAGAGCTTGGCTTGTAGCAGCATGCTGCAGCACTCAGAGACCAAAACAAACAAGGAAATGGGCTGGAAACTACCAAAGGTCTGAAAGCACTGGACTGTGTTGCTCAGCCTGGGAACACTGAAGAGCTGTGCAAACTGGTGCTGAAATACCCTGAGAGTCACAGCAGGAAACCTAGTAACTGTAGATGTTCTCTATTTCTTTGTGGAAGCAGTTATCTAGGCAGACGTGGGAACTGAGCCACTGGTGCTGTTCTGGGAGCAATCTGGCCATGCTCATGGCCATGGGGCAGTGAGGTGGTGGTGTGGAGCCGCCCAGGATGCCTGGCTCAGTTCAGAAAATTCTGCAGCTTTCCTCCAGAGAAGAGGGCTTTTTGAGTAAGAGTCTTGAAAGAGCGGTCCATCCTTTGGGGTGAAAGCAATAACACTCCATTAGAGGAAGGCAGATATGTTTGTTTAAAATATGCTGGGTTTTGTTGTTGTTGGTACTTTGTTGTTGGCACTTTGGTAGGTTCCTCCCTAAGCCCCAGCAGTCTACCTGAGGGCAAAGCATCCCTGTCCCTCTCTGGTTCTGCTAGTGCTAGGTTTCCACATGTGAACCTTTTATATTCCTGTGTTTCTGATGCCAGGCAATACAATGTTCGTTATCGGGAAAAGGGGGAATCAGCAAGGTGGGATTACAAGCAAGTGTCCAACCGGCGGGCACTGGTGGAGAACCTGCTGCCAGACACTATGTATGAGTTTGCCATCCAAATCTTGGAGGGAGAAAAGGAAGGCAAATGGAGCGTGTCGGTTTACCAGCGGACCCCGGAGGCAGGTATGTATTCAAAGAGTCCTTGGGGTAACACAGGTCGTAGGGTTTGAGCTGTGGAATAGGGCTGACTTGAGGGAAAGCCAGAATGAGCCGTGTGATTGCTTGGGGCAGCAGAGAGTTGAGAATGTGGGAAAGGCCTTAGTGCTGCTGCCTGCATCCCTGCAGTAGTGAAACATACAGGGAGAGCACACCAAGCTGCTCTTGTGGTGCAAGGAGAACGGGGGGAGATGGCTAAGGTATTTCTGTGGGACAGGTCAGCACCTTGGACCCCTGCAGCTAGATATGCCCCTTCCCTTGAGAAGAGCAACCTGGCTTCCATTACTCTCACAGCAAATTTAAATCCTTGCTCCACCATAGAAGAAGCTGTCAGGCCCCTTTGGTACAGGGAAGTGGTCCGTAACAACCAAATTACCATGTCATTCCAGCTAAGCCACAATAGCAGTCTTGTGCAGACCTCCTGTTCCTAAAAATATGGAATAAAATTTCACTATGGTCGTCTGAGAGAGAGACGTGACAGAGGCAAGCATGGACCTGAGCCATGTGTACTCTTCACATTTATCTTTGAAATAGCTGTATAGGAATCTATCCTATGAGAAGATGGAGCAAAAGGTGTGTGCTGTGGTGATTCTTACTTAACTCTTCTGCGTATGGCTGTTTCCCAGCTCCTGCCAGTGCACCTGAAAATTTGGATGTTTGGCCACTGAAGGGGAAACCAACCTCTGTAGCAGCATCCTGGGATGCTCTTCCAGAGAGCGAAGGAAAAGTCAAAGGTGAGTCTTTGCTGTTGGTTTGTAACTTCCTCAAGGAGCTGGTCTTCTCAAAGTCAGACTGCTGCCCTGCAGTAAGCTGGAACCTTGGCTGTGCCAGGGCTTTTTCTCTTGATTAAACCCAAGCAAGATTTTCATGTTTCCAGCCCAGGGTCTCCACAGCACCACCGAGAAGCCACCATCACTGTCTGCCTGGGATGTCACAGAGGTTCCTGGGGTATCATGCATGCACACTTTGTATCTTCTCCCATTAATAAGCAGGTCAAAATGAGGCTCAAGAAGAAAGTTTCCAGAAAGGTTTTTAAGAATTAGTTGAAGAAGAAAATGTTGGGTAGTTGCCAAGAAAGTGAGTGGGTTTATGTTGTGTTTTATTTCTAGCTTGTCGTGCAAGGAGATCCTCAGCTTAAGAAGCAAGCACAAATCTGATTTCAGCAGATATCATGCATAAATCTTGTGTACTGTAGTGTTACTGTACATAAAGATAGTTTGCCAGTTGGCTATGTTTTTGCACAGAATTAAAGAAAAAGCTCTTTCTGGGATTTTTCTTCCTGTTTCCCTCTGAAAATGAGGCTGATTTTTTAGCCTTCTGTTCTCCAGTGGTTGACAGGACTGTGTTCTCAAATTACACAAGTTTTTGGAGGTCCCTTATCAGCACTGCAACATCTCAGGATTTAAAAACCCATTGGCCTGGAGGGAGGTACACCGTGTCTGCAAGACCTACTTTATGTGTTCTTCAAGGCAGTGGTGGAATTCCTTCCTTTTTTGAAGTCAGTAGAAGGCTTGCCAATTGCTTCAATGGAGCTGCAATTGTATCCAAGAATCATTATTTCTGTAAGTCGGGTCATGCAGGGACATTATCTGGTATTTCAAGTCTGCTCCTAATTTTGACCAATCTGTAGGCCTTTTTGCAGTTTTGTCTGCATTGTTATTAGATGAATCATCCAAGGCAATAATTTTAAAGATACCTAATATTCAAGGGCTGAATGCTTATACTCATCTAATATATCGTTGTTTGAGTATGAAGTGTTACATGAGAGTCTTATTTTTAAACTAAATAAATGACAAGATATTTTTACTGGCTAAACAAAATCACTGAATTAGCATTTCGTGGTCATTTTGATAGCATGTGGTAATCAGGAACTTTTGTCTTTTGATCCTTTTGTTTTTCAACCCTGTCCTTTTATATATTTATACCACATATTAAAACAATGGGAAAAAATGTTCTTCCGTAGCCATTTCAGAGTTATGAGAAGCTACAGCAGTCTCTCTGCAATAACAGCAACTCCTGTGTAAAAAAAGGAAAAGAAAAAAGATTCCAAGGTTACCATGCCTTCTGATACATTGATTTAGTTTTCAGCAGAGCATTAAATGTATTTGCATATAAAATATTGATGACGTTTTTTTCCTTGATTTTGATGAACTATGTGTGGCTTATTTCTTAACACAATGAATATGGGGCTCACTTTCAGAAGAAAAAAATTACATTTCCTATTTTTAAAGGTGCCATTGTGTTCTAGAGTTTTCCTGTTGTGGCACTGTTACTCCTCAGATATAATTGTGCGTTTTGGTGTTGAGAGAGAAAGCAGGCAGCCCATGAAATTTATTGTCAAAACCCTGTTTTTGTTTGATACCTGTGCCTCTTGCAGAGGATTTCAAAAGAAAACAGAGCTTGCACATGTCTGAGATCTCACCTGCACTCCTTGGGAGTATAATGGGAAGATTCCTCTTCATGCCCAGAGTTGTTCCTATAGGGGTGAAATTTCTCTCAATGCAGAAAGCTAAGACAGAGCACAGGTATCACGGTAATTCAAAACTCAAAGGTGAGAGCCGGGTGAGTTTCAGAGTGCAACCAGACCTTACTTTGCTCTCTGCTGTGGTGTTTGGCCCTGGCTCTGGTTAAGCACAGTGTGTCAGATTTTGATTTTGTTGGACAGACGTGGTGTTGCTACCATTTGGCAAATCTGCAGTGCTGATATTTTCTGGTAGAAGTACCTCTTTTGAATAAGAACAAATATTCAACATAACCTACATATATACGTATATCTCTCTCTCATGTCTTTATACTCCAGCTGTTGACTTGGCGTGCATTGCTAGTGTATTAATTTTAGTAATGCACGTTCTAATTCATCCTACCCATACAGTCTGTCCGCTGGAAACAGGACTGTTTTCAGTTTCCTCCTTCCAACCGTCTGCCAAATCATTTCAGAATACATTCTTTCATACGCCCCGGCTCTCAAGCCATTTGGAGCAAAGTCCATCACCTACTCTGGAGCTACAACATCAGCCATAATAGATGGTCTGCAGGCCGGGGAGCGCTATATTTTCAAAATTCGTGCAGCAAACAGGAGGGGACCGGGCCCTCAGTCAAAAGCCTTCAGTGTCGTCATCCCAGCAGGTGAGCACCAAGCCATGAACCAATGGTGTAGTTCACCCATTCTTGCCTTGGTCCCAGTTGTGTTAGTTCTTACTGACTTAACTCCTCTGCACTCTGTCTAACCTGTGGGATTTTAGTTCCTTAATATTGTTTCTGCTTGCTCTTTTCGTGACTATATTGTCCAAATAAGTGTTTGTCACTCTGCAGCATGTAAAAGGACATATTTATGGATATTTTAACCTCTTAAATAAATGCATGCCATGCTCTATGGCAATGTTATGTGCTCTTGTTATCCAAAGGCCAAAGAATGCAATGCTCCGGGTCTTTGGCTGCTCTGTTCCTGACACCTCCCACTCTTGAAAGTCACTTAGTGTCTTACTCAGATAGTACTCCTTGTGTTTGAGTCTTGCCAAAAAGTTGCTGTTGTAGGGACAGAACATTTGCTGGGTTAGCTGAAAAGGTGGGCCACAGCCTTACATGGGATAATGCAGCACCATGCCATCAACATGACTAAATTCTGCTGAAGATTTGGTTCTGCTGAGGGGGTGTTGCAGTCCCTGATTTTATATATTTGATTTTAATTTGTCTAAGTTTTACCCAAGCTACAGTAATTCCACATAGGTACTTTCGTACAACCCAAAACTTAGCTTGGCTGGACTCCACAGCCTGGTTAATACAGAAGTAATTATTGTCTCATATTCTCATAAGTTGTTTTGCTCTTGCTACCTGGGTGGTTTCTTCTCTTGGTCAGTTTTTGTGCATCTTCTATTGTTGCAAATAAACACTTTTTCTTGCCCCTAGCTGCTCATGAGGATTCAGTTGCTCAGCAAAAGAAAAATATTCAAGATAATTCAGAGGCTAAAAAGACTGGTAATGCTGGCTCATCTCCTTCTCAAAGTTCTTCTGTGTCTTCAAAAGCCCAGCCGTCACCTTCTTCGAAGCAGTTGTCTGTTCATTCACCTAGTGTTAGTGATAAAAAGAGTCTTCTTTCTGAATATAAGAATAAAATCTTGACTCGAGGGGTCCTAAGTAAATCTCAGTTGCCTTCTAGAAAGACAGGAGAGCTGGAACCTGACCTGCAGTCCACTGAGGTGACAGATGATGGTGATTCCTCCCAGGAAGCTACAACATCACCACCAAAAGCCCAGGACCAGAGGAGGAATGCTAAACCCTTGTCCCCTAGTCGGCCAGTCCACCCTGTCCTTGCCTCAGGGAGGACCTCTGTTCGAACCCACACATCTGAGGTGTCAAGCCAGATGGGCACAGAGAAACGTGAGCCACCAGCACTGTTACCGTCATCAGCACAAGACTCTTCTGCCCCGTCCATTCCCAGATACACAGATAATGAAACAAAGCAGTTGAGGCAAAGCAACAGTAATGTGCCTTCTAAGACCTCTTCCCATCCTCTGCCTGCCAAAAGTAATAGTCTTGCAATTAATGTGGAAGGGAAGCCAGACCCCGTGCCAGTGAAAGTGTCTTCTAAAACTTCAGAGCCTGGTCGCCAGGCCTTGCCATCAAATCGGCAGTCTGCTGTCTCTCATGAGGGTGTCTTAGGCCATCGCAGTAGGTCTGGCTCTCTAGGTCGTTCACACCAACCTGCTTCCAAATCAGCAGATTCCCATGCTCGTGAGAGCCATAATGAGTTTGACAGTGAAGAAGCAGAGGACAGAGCAGGACAGCCCAGCTCTAAGTCACAGCCAGCAAGGCTGTCCTCAGGCTCCAGTTCCCGCACATGGAAGGATTCAAAATCAGCTGCGGCGGCAGTCTCATCGAGGTCTGCTGTTTCTGGTTACACTTCACCTCACTCTCGCTCCTCCACCAGTGCCAAATCCAAGGGAAAGGATGTTGATAAGAATTATAGGGAGGACTCACAAAATGAAAATCCCTTATTTCCTTCTTTGCCCTCTTCCAGGCAGCCTTCTTCAGCAATCTATTCCAAGAGAAGAAATCCTCAGGTCGATTCTGATTCTCATCCCAGAGAGACACATGGAGAAAAATCACTCCACTCTGACTCAGAAGAACAACAGAGTCAAACAGCTGCTCCAGAAAAGCATTCTCTTTTGCAGTCCTCTCTTTCCAAACACAAACCTGAAGAGCAGGGCAATCGAGAGGTAAAAGAAACGCTTGCTCAATCAAAACCAAGTGAGTCTTTGCCTAGAAAGTCATTCTCTTCTCATCTTCCAGTGGAGAAGACCTCGCACTCAGAGCCTCCACAGAAGGCACAAACCAGTCCTTCCATACTGCATTCGAGGGGCCGGCGCCTTCCATCTCACATCTCATCCCAAAGTAATGAAGAGTTGCAGGAAGATGATGATGATGAGGATGGAACAGAGGGCAGTGACAGAGCGAGCAGGCGCTCTGTGTTTCCTAAAGAGTTGCCCTCTTCTAGGGGATTACCTGCATCTTTCTCTCAGGGAAGCTCAAGCTCATCTCGATCAAAGCAACAGCAGCCAGGTTCTCAAGTACCTTCCCACAAACCAAAACATACTCAGCCAGACTCCAGATCTGCCAGTGATACAGCAAAAGACAGCCAGTATAATCAGAGGTTGTCACCCACTTCGAGACAAGCTCGTCCTTCTTTACCTACTCGCTTGGGAGTTGCTACAAGAACAGCCTCCCAAACAGAGAAAAAATATGGTCTGTTGCCCTCAAAACTGTCTAACACTGAACTTCCTCAAAAAGTTCCTTCCTCCTCTTCATCTAAATCTCATCAGTCAGTTTCTAATGAAGAGGATGATTATTACAGTGAACATGATCAGAAAGAAGCGGAAGAGAAACCTACATCTTTGGCAGCAAAATGGTCCCCTTCTGTTTCTAGAGGTAACAAAAACATATATGAAGACACTACTAGCAATAAAAGAAAATCCATGGACACTCTTCTACCTCACAAAGCAAGTTCTGAAGAGGAAGAGATGGAAAAACCTCCAACATTGAAAGTGTCTTCTCCTGAATCACCAAGAAGCTCTACCATAGCATCACGGATTACTCAGTCCTCTAACAAGAATACCCCTTCTAAACCAAGCTTTGTCTGGCCACGTTCTGCTGCATCTACCACCTCACACACTGTTTCTCCAGCAGTTTCTTCCACTTTGTCTCCTCGTCAGCGACTATTGAACTCCAGGCTAGGGAGCCCTTCTCAACGACAATTTGTTAGACCACCTTATAGACCAGGTATCCTGCTTTTATTGTACTAATTTCATTAATTGTGTTTTTCCTAAGATCAGCAGTTAGATGAAAAGTCCTCCAGCAGAATGCAAGTTCAGTGAGTAAGTATAATGTGTTGCTTTTTATTTTGGTGGTTGCTGGGAAGCCCAGTTCTTGAGGACATTGCCTGTTTGGTGTAATGTGGTGCCCCAGACCTTTTCTCCTGTGGTCTGATCTGCACAGGATCCCATGATCCACAGAGAGGATGACAGAGTTAGGTGCTAAATTGGAAAAGGGCTATGTTCCTTATTGAGCAATGACTTCACTGAATGCTCATTGAAAGCACATTTGTACCCAGAATATGACAGCCTCTCAGGTACATAGCTCTTCATCATGGATTCTTAAAAGGCCTTTGCAGATTCCGTAGTACTACCTTGCCCCTGCCTAGGCAGTGAGGTGTTTCCTTATGATGCCCTGGCATTCTATGTTTTCTTTAATGAATTCTTAAGCCACTTTCCTCTTTTTTCTAAGTGGTAGCTCAGGGTTGGCCATACTTGTTGAGGACTGTGCCCATCACAGCCAGGCCATCTAATACCTTTATGGCTGTGATTTACCCCAGAAGTCAGAGACGTGCTTTCTGACAGAATATCTGCTGACCTGGGTAGTAGAAAGAGCGTCCACTACACATCAAGGTACTGATTCCTCATGTCACCTGTGGAAAATCCCTGACAGTCTCAGTGAGTTTGCTAGGTAGAAATTCTTTTTCTCCCTCCAATGCATGGACATATAAAATAGTATTTAGTGACCTGAGTGTTTTAGTAAATACCTTCTGTGCTGTCTGTAAGTAATAATGTTTTGTTCAATGTTACACAGGGAGGATGTTACACAGTGCGGTGTGTTTTGTGCGATGTTACACAGGGAGGACTGTGCAGCTGGGCTGTTGCATCTGATATGCTTTAGTCAGATTCTGTGTTGTGTAGAGGTTCACCAGCTTAAAGAGCTTTAAGATGGGAGTAGACCTTGAATAATACCATAGAGGATGAGATGTATGGCATGAAAAAATTAACAGATTTCTATATGGGGGTTATATAAGCTTACTACTAGCAATGCAATTGTGAAATTATAGCCGATAAATGTTCACTTACTTTTTTTTCCCAGTCTATATATATTTTTTTCCCATTTTATTTTTCTGGAGGCAAGTCTCAGAAATACGATGTGAAAATTGCTGCCCTTTTGGAGCTGGGGGGGCCTACAGCTCAGTGCTACTGCTTCTCCACTTGTGACCTGAGTGTGCTTCTGTTTAGCAGTGGTTTTTCAGATAGAGAAGAAGATTCCTTCCTTTTCCAGGTTAAAAAAAATAGGTATAGAGATAATTCCCATCCCCTCTCCTTTCAGTTTGTCACTACAGCTTTGTATAAGGATAGGATTAAACAAGTGATTGTGTTTAATAATTGTTTCCTCTCTCATCCTACTTCTGAAATGCTTACAAAGATCACAAACATTTTAATGACTATAGTGCCATCAAGAAATGTTGCCCCGCTTTCTTAAAAAAAAAAAAAAAAGAGGGACAAAAGAGACCAAATAAACATGATGGAGACAAACCATAAGTGTTTAACCTCTTCAGAAAAAACAATTTCAGATTCTTGCATCAGCTACAGAAATCTGGCAGTGTCAAAACAGTTGCTCCAAGAAGAAATGGAGTGCCTGGCTTGTGGAGTGTGGCTTGGGCTCTTTCTGCTCTTGTTTATATTCAGATCAGCCAGAAAATACATTTATTTGCAATTTAAAATATGGCTTGTAGGTTGCACAGCTTTCTTCAGAATAGTGTGTCTTCTTCCCTGTTTCAGGTTATAATGGCAGACCAAATCTTACAACGAAAAATGGAAATGGAAATGGAAAAGTAATCCCTGGTAATAATGGAAAACCAAGTGGACAGAAAGTAATCAATGGTCCTCAAGGAACAAAGTGGGTAGGGTGACCTTCTCTCCAAATTCAAGATGTTTTAGCCTTTTATTGTACTTGTATTTTCATTAAGAAAAGACAGGCAAGCAGTGGCCTCAGTGAATGCAGCTGTAAAGTGAAGCTGTACTTAGTGGTTTAGTTTCCACTGTTCCACTGAAATCTGATGACAGATTCTAGATTTTGTTATTTTAACATTTTAAATTTAAGGCCTGATGGGTTGAATTTTAAACTATAACATTACTCCTATAAAATTTAGAGAAACATTTTTTTTGTCGAAGTCAGTGAGATTTGTGCTCCCCAGAGACTCAGGGACTCTTGACACAGTGGGGTCTTGTCTGCTGTGCAGTGTGAGTGGAGACTGCCTGGGATAGCTGCTGTGAAAGACCTGTTCAGCAATGCTTCTCCCAGACTCTCACTCCAGGTAGAAGCTCCTGAGCAAGAGTTTTGAAATAAAAAGTGACTCTATAACTGTCACCATGCTTTAAACGCACTTACGTAGGTTTTGCCATTCTTAAAGACGTGTTTCCAGAGGTATTTGCAGAAGAGCTCAGATGCTATTGATAGGAGAGCCCCACAAGCTGCCTACATGCCTACATCTCGTCTTTTAAAATCATTTACAATGAGTTTTTAACCAAGGAAAGCAGGGAAGGAACTGATGCTTCCTGCATGCTTGCCCAAGTGCTGAGCAGTGGAAGTCTGTCATCAGCCTCCCTGGCGTCAGCCGAGCTGCTCGCACATGGCATGACACATAAAGACATTTATTTTATGGCCACTTCAATCTTACCATTTTCATTAGAGGAACATAAAAAAGTGCATCAGGTGTGTCACATTGCAGGGAGGCATTTCGAAAAGCATGCCCAAAGTACTTCAGATAGACTCTGGAAAGGGGGCTAGAAAGGTCCTTGGAAGGCCATGGGGTATTTCTCTGCCTCACGAGGGGAAGGCATTGCTGCAAGCAGGATGAACACCTTGTAAAGCAAGAGGATCTATGCCAAATCTGGGGCCTGGAGGGCTTCAGGGACTGATCTCATCATCTGCTGTCCTTCCTGCTGCAGTCTTTTCCTCAGCACCAGATGTAAGTGTGTCTTGCCAACCTGGAATTGGTGCTTTTCTCCCCATCCCAGTTTCCTCCCAGCACTTAACACCTTCTGCATTTTTGTGTCCTGTGGCTCAGTGTCTGTTACCTCAGGTTAAAACAGCACACGGTCCAGCTGGTTTGGGTTGAAATAGCAGTGAGGACTGGATTTTAACTGCAGTTAGCTCTGGAATTCAGTCCAAGCTCTCAGACGTATTTGCTTTATGAGACAGAGGCTTTTCTTCAGTCTCCTATCCCAATTAAAATCTTACCTACTTTGTTTTCACAGCCATTTCAATATAAAGTAACTAGTCTAATTTTTAAGTTTTGTTTGGTTAGACATAGTTCTAAATCCCATCTTCAAAATTACTCAGGGTCATACTGAAATCAGTATTACAGGAATTCACCTTAGGAGTTTTGCAGCCCAAGAAAATCAAGGGATTTGCTCCTTTGCACACAAGAAGTACAGTACGTGATATGAATCTGGCTGTGCAGTTCTGGAGCCCAGTTCCTGGAAATCTGCTTTCTTCAGCAGTGATATCTCAGTGATCACTATACACTTACTTAGTTTTAAAGTTCAGGTGTATTGTAGCTATTCTTGAACATCATACTTAGTGTCTGAATTCCCCAGGATTTCTGTTGCTGTGAAATTTCATTTCATCCACTCTTGTGCTAGCTAAACTTGAATCCATCTGTTGCTTTTAGATTGTAGATCTTGACCGAGGGCTAGTGTTAAATGCTGAAGGAAAATATCTCCAAGATTCCCAAGGCAACCCTCTCCGAGTGAAATTAGGAGGGGATGGACGTACAATTGTTGGTAAGTTTCAACTTCCTTCATACAGAAAAAAGCTCTACAGGTTTTGTACACATAGTACAAGTCTTTGAGCTCTTGAATGCTTCAGGCATCCCCAGGTCCCATGCAAGCCATTTGGAGTTGCTTGTACCTCAAGTCTCCACCAGACAGTCAGCACATTGCAGGACCTGGGGAGGCTTTGAGGCATCCTGTGGGACTCCTGAGTACAAAGCAGCAAGAATCACTCAGGTCCATCTCACTTGTATCAGCTTTAGACAGGACTGCAGAACTGAGCCAAAATAAGGATTGGTGATTAGAATAAGGACTGATGACTGTTTATATCTTTATATACATAGAAATAATTATTCCCCACTCTACCAGCCATATGTATGTGTTTATTTCATTTTTTCTTCTAAAACAGACCACAAATAGTAAGAAACTCTGTGTGTGTTCTCTGAAGACACTGTTGTTTGCATGTCAGTCCATCTGTACAGATCTCTTGAATACAAATTCAGTGCCTGTTGTTAAACTGGCTACCATGAGTATTTACAGTATCCAGAATTTGGCACACAACTTTATCTGCCATGACAGCATATTGCCAGCTCATGCCAGTTTTTCCTGGCACGTGTTTGACATTAGGGAGCAGAATATGGATTCATCATAAATTTCATCAACAGTTGTGAGAGTGACTTAGATGAAATGCAGTCACTGTCCGCACATTGTGATTCTGAAGTGAAACCTCCCTGGAGTGTTTATCAAACAGCTGAAAAATGGGAACACCACTGTGGTTTATCTGAGGTTCTTCTGAACCATTTTCCAGCTTCCTTAGCCATGGCTCTTTCCTAAGTAACACCCTCTGTCTTCTGTCGCTTTAGTTACAGGAGGCTGTATTCACACTGTCAATGCTCTTGAGGCATCTACTGTGGTAAAACACAGTAATGCTTAATGCTGTAAGCCTGAAGTGGATTAATGGTGACACTTTCTGGTTTCGTTCTTCTCTCCTAGATGAAAAGGGTGCTCCAATGGTGAGTCCTGATGGATTACCTTTGTTTGGACATAGCAGATTTAGTAAACCTGTAGCGAGTGCCCAAGATAAACCAATAATAAGCCTTGGAGGAAAGCCTCTGATTGGTCTTGAAATGGTTAAGAAAACAACCACTCCCTCAACTACTACTACAACAGTACCTACAACAACAACCACAACCACTACCACAACCACTACAACAACTGTTGCTACAACCACCACCACTCCTGAACCAACCACCACTGACCCACCCACTGAGAAACCCAGACCAACCTGCCCTCCAGGCACCTATGGAGAGTATGATGATGAAGGCAACTTGCTCCTGGGTTTCGATGGCCTGCCAGAGTGTAATGCAGAAGGTAATTTCCTTTTGTGCTGTTTGAATTTTCACGGCTGTGCTGTTTGTACAGCACAGTTACATGATTGTAGAATGGGAAAGAATCTGCCTCTGAAGATTTTGGTCCATTTGATAAGGTAGGAGCTGAGATTAAAGCATATGAAGAAGAGTTTTTGTGTTAAATGGTTTTTCATTGGAAAATGCCAACTTTAACCAAAGCTGAAGTTTTTTTGTGGAATTGTGTTGTTTTCAGCAAATTTCTTCACTTGTGTTGGATCTACTTTTAGCACATATGTTCACTCACAGGGGCGTAAGTTTGGGTAGTAGCTGTGTGGTCAAAGCACTTACATAAAAGGTTTTCTTGTTCAGTTTCAGGTCAGGGAAGGACCTGGGGGAGCTATACATTTTGTCTATTTTGTGTTCATTTATCAGAATGAATTCTGAAAAGTCTCTCTTTTGAGCCATGGTAGCAACAGCATTTGCAGAGTGAGATTCTTGTTCTCTTGCCAGCCCTTGGAGATAGATTGTCTAGCAGGAATGCAGCACAGCACAGATGAAGCTGGTGAAAGGCAACCCTGGTTCTACACAGATAAGGCAGAGAGTACACTGCTTTCTTTATTATCTGAAGATACAAACCAGTGTCAGTGCATGTCATTTTTCCCTCTTGCAGTTATACAAGCTTAGGTTTTGGTGCCAAACTGAAATCTAAAGTAAACACATATAAATGCACTAGAATCTTCGGGTGCTGAGCCTTCTCCCTGTCATGTTTTATGCTTTCAGCGCCTGGATGTTGCATTGCTAGTGAGTTAGCTGCTTATTTTGCCAAACTAGATCAGGGAGCACCATGGTAGCCCTTATTCTTCCCATTTGTAATCCTCAACTGTAATGGGCAATAGCAGCACAGCCATAACTTTACCAGCATGTTGGCACCCAGACATCTGACAACTGCAGCATCCAGTTTTCATGGGTAATGAATC
This sequence comes from Daphoenositta chrysoptera, assembly GCA_013397915.1. NCBI lineage: Eukaryota > Metazoa > Chordata > Aves > Passeriformes > Daphoenositta > Daphoenositta chrysoptera. Next base: position 40,232 of record VZRO01004102.1, on the reverse strand, counting down.
CCCTTCACCTTTCTCCCATACACCTGTATCTCTTAAGTCAAAGCAGATTTACAAGCAGGCCATGGCCTAAGAAGCTGAACTATCACTTTGAAAAGGGCAGTGATCTGGAGGGGTATGGATTCAGCAACTCACAGTGGGTCTAAGGACGGCATCTTTGGAGAGGATCTCAGAAACAGGAAACAAAATTTCCTTACCAGCTGCCCTAGGTAACTAATGAGTCAGAGATGTCAGTTCCTTATGCAGGTGGAATTACAATGAGTTATAGTGTTAGTATTTACTAACAATTGCCCATTGTGCAATGCCCATATTTACTATATTTACTAACAATTGCCCATATTTACAATATTTACTAACAATTGCCCATGACTGTGCATTTTTAGAAGTGTGCTTGCATGTGTACATATGCACAGATGTGTACGCACACAAACTATGTAAGAATGATATCATCATTAAATATTTATATGAAGATTTTTGCTTTTCCCTGGGAAAGCTCATAGTTCTTAATTGTACTTATTAAAGTGTTACAAATATTGTTATATATGGTCACTCCTATACTTTCAAAGTTGCCTAAGGGGAACCATGATTTTTGGTAGTTAGAATCCCTCCCACATCCCCCAGCTCCTTTTGCTTATCTTAAACGTTGATTATATCCTGTAATGTTTCCTCTTTTTTCACCTGTGCTGTTTGGTACCAGGAGGATGTCTTCTGAGAATACACATTGTAAGAACAGTAGAAGTTCATGAAGTATGTCTGGGGTTAAACTGAAAGTAGGCTCCAGAAGCTGAGCAACAAAATCCTTTGTGGTGTTACATTTAGCAGAGTTGTGGGCTGGGGAATTTTCATGTGATTTTCTGAACATTTAAAAAATTCTGCTTGGGGTTCTTGCCATCTACCAGATGGACTTGCTGAATCCTTGAACTTCGTAGAGACATGAATGAAAACTAAGTGTTTATTCAGGCTGTATGTTCAATGAGAATGGCCTTTAAGTAACTCATAAACTGCCTGGCATTTTGACAGTATGTCTGCAAAAGCCTCACAGTGGAAGACTGAAAGGACAAGATGGTGCTGGATTTCTGCTTCTTACCTGGTATATAGCTTGAGCAATATTACTCCCTACATGGCAATTCTGAAAGCTTCTCTGAAGAGCCTTTTTTTTTTTTTTTTTTTTTTTTTTTCCNTTTTTTTTTCAGTTTTTTTAAATCCTAGCAACCTGCTTCAGGCTTAGATAAACAGAGCAAAACAGCCTGCCTATTCCACAAAGGAACTTGCTTGAAAAGAAAAGATCTTTGTGGTATTTATTTAATATTATTTAATGATGACTGTTAAACACGTGAAGTGTATATTTCAAGAGGGGTACACAACTACTACTTGAATTATCATAACAATTAATGCAGTTTTCACTTGACCATTTCCAAATTCTATTGAATTATATTTTTATCTTGTCTTTCCCTTTAATCTGAGTCTAGAAATTACTCCACATTATTTAGTGAAATACTTTTTCTGGCAAAGCTTGGTATTTGTTGCTAAGTGCTTTACTCACAAACAGACAGGGGCTGCAAAGTGCCAAAACCCACTGCCAAATATTCTGCTCAAGCTTTGGCAAATTCTTCTGTCTCTGGCAGGATTTTTTCTTGACCCAGCAGAATTTATTGTCAGCTTTTCACTAGATTCAGCAGTCTTTAACTTTCAAGGTGGAGTTTGGCCACACAAGCCAAACTTTTGTTTGTTGATTTGTCAGTGAAATCAATTAAACTATATTCATGAACTCACAAAGAAAAAAACAGGTGGAGACTTAACCACGCGTTACATGTGATAAAATCAAGTGATGGATTTTGTAAGACAAGTAAGACAACAAGACTGTCCTTACAGATGCCAAAAGTCTGCGGCAAGTGGTCATAGGAAGACTTGGCCTGATTTGTTACAGGCAGGGTTTACTCAAGAGCTTCAGCAAAGGGTGATGGAGCAAAGTGAAGAACTGCAGCTGGAGTATGTACAGAAAATAATAAAATGAGAGGTATATTGGGAAGTACGCCTATCATCACCATGACACAGCTAATGCTAAACAAGCACAGACACTGAAATTGAGTACAAAAATAGAAAATGAAATTTGGCTTTGCTGGATTGTAGGTAGACTAAAGACTTACTAGCTAATAAGCATGGATGAGTTGAAATCTGCCCATGAAAGATTTCAAATTTCTGCATATCTGATCCTCTTGTTTACTTGGATATGGGCAGTCAGAGGTAAGTGCATGCATTATAGATGTTGGTTGGTGCTGGCGAGTTGTGGGTAGATCTGCAGAATTCAGCAAAGAATCTACTTTGTGACTGGCTACCCTCAGAGAAGTCAAGTGACTTCCAAGGGGATCATCTCCTGAAGAGTGGCTGCAGAAGTCTACCATGAGGAAGTCTCAGATTCTAACATATGAAAGTCTGACAGAAATAAACCCATTTCCTGTGTTTTAAAGCTTATTTTGTTATTAAAATCACACATTGTATTTAAAAGGAAATTATTTTAGGAGAAAAAAAGCAGTCATACTGTAATTGTTGGTTCTAAAAAAAATCAGCAAAATGAAAATGTATCAGATTATATTTGTGAACTAATTAACATTGGCAGTTGCAATTTCGAACTGTTTGCAGTACTGGTTTAGTAAAAATAACACTATTGCTTCCATATTGAGTGTTACAGGAATATTACCAATGTATGTTAAGTGTCCTGAGGTCCAGGTTGTCTTTCTCTTGTCTTTGTTCACATGCTGGCCACTCCCCAGCCCCAGCATTTCGTTGGAGACTTCTGATGGTAGCTGCAGCAGGTCACAGCACAGTGCTTTTGCTTTATTTACATGGCTTTTTGTAACTGTTCTGAGCTTTGTGTACTCTTTGGCTTGCCTGAATAACATGTGGAGAAACGCTTTTCTCAGAGTGTGGAGGAAAGCCTTTGGGATTCAACAGATGAGGTACTTGGTGGTTGATGTATCTGGTGCTGGATTCATGTCCTGCAGAGATACTGAGATAATATAAAGGAATAGTCATCTGGGAAGTCTATTGGTGCATTTTCATTGGGTTTTGGGGTGGATCAGGAGAGTGTTTTTGATGTCCACCTCATAATCATCTGTCCTTGCTATGCTTTCATTTGCATCCTGGAGCAATCTCGCTCTGATTTCTGGAACTGAATTCATGTTGGATGAAACTAAAGCAGAAGCAGTGCTTCAGGGTTACACCTGTGTGGCCTAACCCGTAATGGGCAGCCATTCCATAGGATCAGAGTAGAGCAAATGCAGAATAAACCCCCAGAAAATCCAGCACTAATTACTTCATTCTACAAATCCATTCCTTTTGGGCTTCATTACTTGCAAGACCATTGACATGGTCTATAAATGTCATGGCTCTGTGGGCTGTTTGTTTTTATACCTCCACAAAAGTATTTGGGTAGAAATATTTAATTGTTTGGTTGGTTTCTTTTGCATGTAGTGTTTTGACATTTGCTGCTTCTGAGACTATAAAATACTTTCAAATCCAGATGTGAGCACTGTGCAGTTGCTGGCAGCCTACCTTTGCTCCAGAGCAGCTGGGGTCTGGGGCAGAGCTTCTGGACTCTCTATTTTGTATAGCAGCCCTGAACCATTTTCCCCCAGCAAAACTCCTGACTACTGCACTTAGCTTCTCATCTGTTATTCTGAATATGCAGAGTGGACTGTCACTGTGTTATCTGGAAACTAGTCAGTTATCTTATTTCTTTACAACTCAGTTGGGTAAATATTTTTATTTTAAACTTTATTCCAGAATTATTTCATTGAATTCTTATGGCAATTTTTTCTTTCTCCTTCAATAGATACATTCTCAGGACTGGATGCAGATGTGACAGCAACTACAGAGGCATATGTGATATATGATGATGGTACTGTTTAACTGTAGAAGTCTATTGCAAGTGTCATGTTGCTTTTTCTCTGTCTTCTTTCTTTGGAACTGGGTTCAAGGAGGCAGACTGGTAAACAGGAGCTTAAGCAACTGGTGGTGGGCTGGAAAACAGTTCTGCATCACATGTGAAGAGAAAGGGTGCAAAATCACCTGTTTCTGGACATAGAAGTCCCTGTCTATCAGTCCTGCAATCTAGCAGGAGTCTATTCAGGAAATAAATTACTTTGCAGTGTCATATAGACACTGCATCAATTCAAGATTCACTCTCTCTGGTACAACTTCTAGCTCCAGCCCAGTCAAAGTCAATTACCTTCTCTAAAATACAAAAATCCAAATAGCATTTGAGCCCTGGAAACTTGAAATACCTGAGTGAGTTGGTTTTTTTTTGATGTGGAGTCTGTATTTAGACAATTATGCATGCTCATACTAAATGAGATCACCTACATATAAAATAACTAATCAGTTTAATTCATGTGGAATTTAAATCAAAGAGATTTAAAATCATATGAAAGAAAAAGAGGGAAATATTTTTTCAGAGTTATATTCATGCCATCTTGATATTATAATCAAGGACATACAAAACTTAGCTGAAGAGGACACATCAAGTCACAGCATTTAATTGTAAGTTTGCGTAGGGAATGTAAATTCTCAATTATTGGAACTAGCATTCACTTTCTGCCATGAGTGACATCTGATGTTCTATCCCTTTTAATCCTCTAATTCCTGCTCCTACCCCCACATATGAAAGTGGATATGTACAGACCTCAGTTAAACAAAAAGCTTTTTGGTAGAATTTATAGCTCTAAAACAATGAAAGTTTTTTTATTTGTGGTTGTAGTGCTGGGATCTTAAGTCTAACCAACAACAGAAAAACATTTAAAAAGAGAGTGCAGCAGCTGAGTGGAAGCTATCATAGACATTTGTACTTTTAATTTCAACCACTTCATACTGAGACTGATATTTAGAATGTGGGGAGGAGAGGATGAACTAGAAACTGCACAAGACACACATCCCATGTTCACTACATCTCCATGGATGCAGAATATCCTCAGTGCACAGGTCTTTTGCCAGGCCTCCCCTTAGGTACAGGTCACCTGCAGAAAACATACACTTTAGCAGTTTAGGCACAAAAGAATCAAAGACATGAGCTGAGTTCCCCAGCCTGCGTGAGGTCATGACAGGGATGCCAGATGGTACTTTCCCTTCATTTTGTGTGCCAGTCGGGTAGCACAGTAGCTTTTCAAGGAGCACTGAATTTAATAGGACTGAACATCATGAGATTCACGTGGGGCAGTTTTGCCTTCCTTCATGGCCCTGGAGGGACCCCAGATGGCAAGTACTGGACTCCACATCTCCATCGCAGGAGGATTTGAGAGCAGTATGAACCACCTCTAGGGCTTTAGAATTGCAACACAGTTTCTTAAAAAGACATTTTTTTGTCTTCCTTATCTCCTTCCTTTAGCATCTGAGGGCTTTGGCCCACACATTCAATTTGTGTGCCATCATCTCCTGGGGGTTGTGAGAGGAGGTGGCAGATGCACATTCAGGATATTGCTGTACAAATACATTTGTTCATTGTCATCCTGTTTAACTGTGTGAGTGAGGTCTAATCAGCAATGACATGAGTATTCTGAGGCAAAGACTTTGTGCTCTCTGTCCATCAGTTTGGTAGGTACCAATGCAAGGCTGAGGTGTGACCAGCCTTGACATAGAGGCCTGTAATGGGTGTGCAGCAGCCAAGGCAGGGGGTGTGGCACTCCTTTGGGACTGTGGCAGAAATGTTTCCCTTCTCCTAGTTAAGCCAAAATTAGATGAAGCATGCTAACATTTTCATCTTCTGTTTCCTCTGAAGACTATGAGCTTTTTGAGAGCACGCTGCCACCAACCACCACCACTGTCACCACCACCATTGCTTCTACGACGACAGAACTGGAGGTTGACTATCCAGAGACCAGTGTTGTTGGCACTGGCCCTGTGTCAGAATATGATATTGCTGGGAAGAAACGCTTCACTGGTAAGGATGTCATTTGGTTTATGTAGCTTACTACTTGTGCTGCAAAGAATTCTTGTTGCAGCAAGGCCAGCCCTTAAGCTGAGACCATTGCACAAACACATCCAGTAGACTTGTGTGTGGTCCTTTTAAGGATTGCCACCTTGGAAACCCAAACAGCAGTAGTTTTTTCCTTGCTTTGATGCTTGCATGTCTATGTGTGGGCCCACAATGATTTTGTTGCACCAGTACAAACCTCTTTATACTCTTTCAGTGTAAGTGCTCTGCTCTGTGTTGTGCATTGTGTTTGGTCTAGTTGAAGTTAGTAAGAGAGCAAGAGTGTCTACTCCAGTGCTTAGTTCAGCTTAACTCCATCTAACTTTACACCAGTAGTGCCAGCAGTGCAAGTCTCCATGTAGGTGTGAGTCTTCCTCTGGGAGACCTGCTTCCTTTACACTGATCTATCCAACCCCAGTGATTTCATCCACCTTGCACAAGCATGTGTGTCAAAAGGGTGCTTCAAAGTAAAGAAATGAATGGTATTTTGGATGTGAACTTCCAAAAAATAAATCTAGTAGAGATAAATACATTTTGCTATTTGGAAGTTTTCTCGCTAGAAGGAATTTAGTGAAGGAGCCCCCATTACATGAGCCATGTCTCCTGTGTACACGAGCTGTTCAAGTGTGTAGGTTGGTGTTGCAGCACTGACTTTAGAGCTGCTCTGCTTCTTTGTCACAGAAGGTGGGGGCCAGAGCAGAGGGATTTGGAGATTGTAGGGCACTGCATTCCAGCCTCCACCCCAGGCTGGTGACACCCCTTGCAGCCCTTTACATATTTCTGGCACTTGAACTGAGGTCAGGTCAGCTGCTGGCTCACCTAGCATTTCAGAAAAGAGTTCAAGGGATGCAGAATCATCTTTGACATGTCTTGGCTTCCCTTCCAATATCTACAAGCTTCATGTGGCTTAGAGTGGAACTCTGCTGCTGGAGTAAAAGATTTGTTTTTATATATGCCAAAACTTTTTCCAGTGCATCTTCAGTTTCCCTGTCCAAACAATTTCATGATGTTTCTATTCAGATCTCTCACTGACAGTGCTTCTTGATTCATTTAGCTGGAGAGGCTAAAATTAACTTCATTGCAAGATCTGGAAAAAATTCCTTTAGGGCATGAAATCCAATAAGATAAACCAAGAAACGTTGGTTTATGAACATTTCAAGGCACTAGGGAAATAATATTACCATTTCAATGAATTGTATTATTGCAACTGAATAAACATTTCCAAAGCAAGTTTTATAGTCGTTACTTTGAATGTTACGGTGACTTTTAAGGCAATAAAAAGGTGGTTTAATCTTTTCCTGAACTGAAGTGCCATTCCAGGCAGTATAAAGCTTTTAAAAACAGAAGTTACAGGTTGGGAGCACATGCCTGGAAGGTAGGGACTCATGACTCCTGGTCCCTTAGCACCCAGGGGACCACAGCAATCCCTTTAAACTGGTTGGACTTCACCTTGGAATTACTCCTCACGTTTCCTTTGTTGTTTCGCACCAGCTTCAGGATATTTGTGTAAGAACCAACTACTTAGACCTGTAAAGTCTTAGAAGGTTGAAGGCCCTGGCAGGGATGTGTTCCCATGTGTGGAAAGACAGAATTTGGGTGACATTTTCATTGCACCTTCCAGAACAGCTGGAGGTAGTGTGTGGAGAGCACTGCAGTCAGACTGCTCTCTTCTGCCTCTTGTAGCAAAGACAGTCCTTCCGTCTTTGCATAATTTGGTGCAGTTGTGAGTGTGGAGTAAACCTGAATGTTGGCATTCAGTTCCCCCTGCTCATCAATCAAATTGGCTGTGAGCCATGCTTTGTTGGCAGCAGTCTCTGGGCTGGAAGGTGAGGAATTTTAACATGCACCACAAAACTTGACTCTCTTTAGGAAATCGTGAGCCTGTGTGCTACTCTGGCATGCCTCAAACTGCTAACTAAATGCCACCCTTCCCTGTCTTTTCTAGCTCCTTATGTGACCTATCTCAATAAGGATCCAGCAGCCCCTTGCTCCTTGACAGAGGCCCTGGAGCATTTCCAAGTGGAGAGCCTTGATGAAATCATCCCTAATGACTTCAGAGAGAAAGATCAGCGTCCCCTGAAAGCCCCTCACAACATCACGGTCGTGGCAGTTGAAGGCTGTCACTCCTTTGTCATTGTGGACTGGGCCAAACCTGCTCAAGGAGACATGGTAACAGGTACTCTCCTAAGGGTTTCTCTCCTGATGGGAGAGTGGAGAAGGGGAAGGTTTTCTTAAATGACCATTTTTACTTGAAACTGAGCTGATGGCTCATGAAGTTCTCACTACTCTGCAGTTTTCCGAGGGAGGTAAGTTACTTTCTGAGGAATGTGAAAGGTCCATCAGTCATCCTTTAGTGCCAGACTGAGCAGCCCATGTTGGTTCAGATGTCTCGAGATTTTGGCACTGGTTTTGTGACAGTGGTTCTGAAGGCATCACATCCTGCCTGCGTGGTAGCTGTAATAGTGCTTTGCTTGACTGAGCACTTCTGCCCCCAGGTAGTGCCCTCAGCTTCACTGAAGCCACCTCCAGGGCCTGCTTTGGAGCATCTTTCACACTTGGCTGCAGTCTGTTCCAAGCAGAAGTGACTGCATGGCTGGACCTGGTCTGGGTCCTGCCTGGCTATGAGTGTTGGCTTCAGGAGTGGACTGCCTGTGGAGGGGCTTCTGGCTTGGTGGTCTTCTAGTCTGCTTTTTTTTTGGTAGGAAAAGAATGTCAATTGTCACAGTCAGTCATCTCAGAATCTGGGGCCCAGGTTATGCTTAACTTGTTTTACTGACATTTTGATCAAATATCAGTCTGACAAGCAAGGTTCTGAGAATTTTGTATAATTTTAATATTTTTTTTTCCAAAAAGCCTCTGATGTTTCTGACTGTCAGTGTCTGCACAATCAATGTATCATTTAAAACAGTGAATGGGTTGCCTCTGTTATCTTTCTACCTTCATTGTGTTTTAAATCAGAATTCACAGCTGGGTGCCATCCTCTGATGTAATGCTCCATCATTATTAGCTAATGATAGGAAATCCTTACAGGCTAGGATTTTCCAGGAAAAAATCAGGCACGGAATCACTTTCATATTCAAAGATGTTTCCACTCCCTTTAATCCATAAAATTTACTGTGATACCTAGGAATATCATTTATTTAAAATATAATTAGAATCCTCCCAACTATTTGTGTTTCCTGTTTACAGGCTATCTGGTTTACAGTGCATCCTATGATGACTTTTTAAAGAATAAGTGGTCAACCAGAACTGCAGGGTCTACTCACTTGCCAATTGAGAACCTGAAGCCCAACACACGGTAAGGATTTGATCCACTCCTTTTCAGTTCCGTTAAGGAAGCAAAACAAATTTTGAGAACTGTCAGTTGTTTTTCTTGGTCTTAGCATAAATGCTTCCATCTGATTTAGGTTTTACTCATTCTGTTGGACAGCAAATTGTTCTACAAACTGCACAACACCATGATATCTTCACCAAATTAACCCTGGAGCAGCTGGCAGTCTGTACATGTATATATGCTTGTGTGTATAAGTACACATATCAGTAACAAAGAAAATCTTGTTTTAAAATGCATTTTCTAGTCTTTTGCATAACTGAATCAAATGTTGGGGGGGGGAAGTATACTAAAATACACTAAAATATACCCGTGGTGTGAGTTGATGTGATGTGGGCCATTTCAACACATGTGTGGCCAAGATTTGATGCCTAAGGGCTGCTGGGGAAATGCTGCCCACTAGTCTGTTTTCACTTTCTGTTCACATGAGTAGTGCTGGAAGAGAATGCTTGGTGGTATAAAGTGAGGCTGTGGCAATTGCTCAGAAGACAGTTTGGCTGGAACTTTAGGTCTTTATCTTGCAAAAAGTCTGACTGAAATGGCAGAACAAGAACGCACGCTTTACATGATACTGGAATAATTTGTGGTGATTGGGGGGAAAGTAAACAGCTACAGAGGGACTGCATTAAAATTACTCCTTTAGAGAGATGCTCAGTGTCTCACATCCTTGTCTCTCAAATTCTGAGTCTGAAATTCTTTTGGTGCTCCCTTGGGCTAGGCCCTTTCCATGCTGCTGTCCACCATCTCTTAGGCACTGGTGGAAGATGTTGCTCGCACAGGGGAGAGATTGGAGTGGGATTGTGGGCTGAAATTAGCACGCCTTACTTGATTGTGAGCTACAGATCTGAGAGTTGACTGCTTGGACAGGCACATAGGGTTTGTGCTAGGACAACACAGAAGAGAGAAATGGTGTCAGCCAAAGTATCTTTTCTTTCCAAGACTATTCATAGGGGAAGGGAAGGTTCTTGAGGGTTAAAAGCAGTTGACTGAGAAAACAGAATTGCTTAAGCATGGCCTTCATCTAAAACCTTAATAGATAAAATTATAAAATAAGATAAATAAATTATGAAAAGTCAGTGCAGTATAGCAACTGGGTGTCAAATATGATGAAGCATATTTTTTCTGACCTCATTATGACACTTCTCCAGACTTTACCATAGACTCTCACAGGTTTGCCCCCGTAGGTGCTCCTGCTGTCCTGGAAACATCCAAGTACAGCATGTGTTAAGAAGGGGTTCCGCTCCCCTCTCTCCTCCCCAGAGATTGCCTCCAACCAAAGAGTTCTGAGGACATGGCATCTCCTTGGGAGAGCCAGAACTGGAGCAACTTCAGCAGCAGTTCCTTATGCAGTTGCACAAGAGACGTGTTCAGCAGAGGACACCTGCAGTGTCAAAGACCTGGAAAATTAGCAGGAGAATACTAGTTATGGAGAAGCAGAATAAGCACATTTAGAGCACCCAGAGTTAAAAGTACAGAAATAAGATGTTGCAGGAAAACATGTTGCATCTTATCCTCTCCTGTTATGTCTACAGTACTGTCAATCACATGTTTCATGAGGCATTTTCTTATATATACAAGAGATAAAAAAAGGCCACTTATTCAGAAGATTGATAATCTAGAACGTAGTGACAGTCTTTAAGGCTGGTTCATGGTGTGTTAAGGCAAAATTACTTCACAGTGGTATGCTCTGCACCTGCGAGCGCTCTCATTACAAAACGTTGTTACAAATGTATGCAAGGTGGTATGTGGTGCAGCTTTCTGTGCGTTTCACCTGTTTTAAAAAGATGGAAGAGGTTTGAGATCTCCTAAACACTGTTCCTAGATAGTGATGGAAGCAGTTGCAGACTGTTCTGCCTTTGTACATGTACATCCTTGTGACTTTGGAACACTCTCTGAAGGACTCTCCTCTTGCTGCTAGAACCAGTTCCTGCCTCCACATCCCAGACTCCTCTGTATGCCCAGCCCTTTTCCCCTTCACCAGTATTCACTCCTCCACTCTCACCTTGTCTCCCATGCAGGCTAGGAAGGCATTGCCTCTACACTCCGGCTTCTGGCTGCAGCCCTCCATTTCTTGCTTCTGTGCCATTTCCACCTTCCAGCTGAAGCTCCTCACCCCTTCAGCCTTTCAGTTAAGTCTCCCTCTCCTGATTCCCAAAGGGCAGTGTTGAAGTCCAGAAATAACTCTCTGCTTCTCATACCCAACACCTAAAGGCTCCAGAACACCAGAAGGAGTGGTTGCAGTGAAAGATCATTGGATTTCTGCAGCTGCTCTCCTGGCTACACTCAGTGTAGGGGAATTAGTGGGAGTTGAGCTGCCAGCATCTCTGAGATGTACATTAACTCCCAGCTTCAGAAGGTCACAATTTGTCTGTATTTGAATGGAGTTTTATAGGAACAGCAAGGTTATAGATGAATGCATCTCCATGAACCTAGTGACAGTCATGTCGAATTAAGGTTCAATTTCATGTTAGGGAGGTTCAAGCAAGTGCTATTTATTTAAGCGTATTGTTTCACCAGCATCTTCCTGAAGATGGTATACTCCATTGGCTCGTATTGTATGCTCTGTGAAGGCAGTAAAGGCTTCATGTAGGGTCTGTGGTGAAGAAGGAGGGATCTTTATAACAGAGAAATTGTGTACATCAGCCATTCTCATTTACATTCTCCAAACCCACAGACTGAATTGATTGCATACCTTTTGTCTTAAAAATAACTCCCTAACCACTGGAAAAAGATCCCATGCCTAAGAAAATATGGCGTGAAAGCTGAAGTTAGTCTAAAAATTCTGTGTCTGCGTTGTTAGTGCATTTTGTGAGAAATGTCTGTTTAAGTCAGATTTACTCTAAGCAGATGGTATTGGCTGCTGGGTGTCCCATGAGGGGCATGGGTGGTGCAATTTTGCAGCAAGCGCCGTGTATGAGAAACAGGTTGGCATCTTGGCTGAAGTCAGCACCAGAGAAGATTTCAAGCTGTCAACATATCCTGGGAAACATCTGCCTGGTGTTTAGGTTTTACAAACAAAACGGAAATCTCTGTTTAATCTGTGTCATAAGTTTTCTTCTGAGGCCTGGTCTGACCTCCATTTGAGAAGTGGAAGTTTTTCCATTAGTGAAACTCTGGTCAGCTTCAGTGGGCACAGGAGCTCCTTCCTTGTGACTTGTGATTGTAAACACTAAAACTACTTTAAACTATATTAAATCTTTAAACTAGTAGTTTTGACAAGGTCCCTTCCCTAACCTTAATTCTCATGCTGGACAGCATCTGTTCATCCACTAAATCCAGTCTTCTGCAGTCAGAAGCATTATAGTCCTTGCCATAAACATTTCAGTCCCCTTCCTAAGCATGGTTAGGCTTTTTCCTGCCTTTTTTAGGAAACCTGTGTCAGTGCCTGATGGGAGTAACTAGATAGTCTCATGATTTAAAACACCGTCCTTCACCATCATATCTCCATGTCTCCTGAAATCTTTCTCTCTGTCCACTTGAGTTTTGTTCCCTCTGGGGAAATTTTGATCCCACGGTGCCTGCTACCAGTTCCAGTGTTGTACAGAGTATTTCATAGGAGGTTCTCAAACATTTACTCAGGGCTTACAACTGCAAACAGAGCCTGGATCTTCTGTTTAAGGGGGCCAGATGCACTAAAAATTTCTGTTTCCTTTCTATATCCCCATTAAAACAAAGCCATGGTGTGTCCAACAAGCAGCATCAACCACAGCTGGCTTCTGTGTGCCACCAGGGCCACACAGAAGAGCTAAGATGTCCATGAAATGGTTGTCCTCTGCAAGTGGTAGACCTGTGTGGCACATACCTACCAGCTCTGTAGGAAGGTCTTCTTCCAGCTTGGCTCCAATGACTTAATATAAAATTTGTTGTAATTATTGATGAGGGATGTAGTGCTGGGCTGTGTTAGATGGAGGAAGACACTTTGCATTAACCTGTGAACCTGCAAGCACTGATTTACACATTTTCCTTATGGAGAGATGGTATAGTTGTAGGAGGAGGATTTTAGCCCTTGCTGTGGGGGTGCATCCTGCCATATCAGCCTGCCACTGGGCAGAGTGCAGGGCTGAGGATCCATGCAGGCATGCCTTTGGAAAGTCTGGAAAAAGTAATTTGCAGCTAACTGATTTTTTTAAAAAAGTTGCTTCCCTAATTTTCATGCTGAGTGATTATCTGACTTTGCTCTGTGAGTGCCAGCTATTTAATTCCAACAGAAGGGAGACACCTTGAATTAAGTCAAAGAATAGTTTTGCTCCAAATGACAGGTATGTTGAACGCTTAGTCATATAGTCTAAATGAAAAAATGTATTATATATTCAATGCTCTGTTACAGTTCACTATGTCCTTTCTCGATGTATCACTAGAATTGGTATATAAAATCTCAAAGGAAGTTTATTCTTAGGAGGAAAAGCCTTTTTCTTGTCTGTATTGCAAGTGAACAAATGGTACTACATCTGTTGTAATTCTTGTGTGCCTAATGATAACAAATCATACGGTTCTGCCTAAGCAAAGTGTAAATCAAATTATATATTGTAAATTTTGTTCATGTATTCATGTGATGAAAACCAGTTGAGTTATACCGATTTGAGATTTCCTGGCAAATTCATCAGCTGAAGGATTCTGACTAAAGAAAATGTCAGATTCCTGGATCTAGAATGGCTTTGGCAAGTTCTTTTTTTATTTGTCATGTCTGAGAAAGAAATATATCCTGACTGCATTATTTTATTGACGTTCTTAATACAGCAGTCATAGCATTGTCTATGTTTAAATCACAGGTCAGCAAGTCATGAGATCTGGCTCTCTTTCTGGTACGATGAGAGGCTTCTTGTGTATATAAAGGCTTAGGAATCAATTTTCCAATTTAATGAAGAAAAATGTACTCATGACTTCATTGGTTTTTTTTTAGACAGTCAGGCAGGCAGCATGAACCATCGTATGTCCTAGATGAGTTTCTATGGATGTAACAGGACAGCTGAATGCACGGTTGTCCTGACTGCATGTGTAATCAGTTCCTGCATTATGCATTGGATACAAAACTGCATGGTTTTCCCCACTTAAATAGGTGCACAAGGTTCTTGGGCTGCTCTCTCTTGCTGTTTCGAGGGGGATCATCTCACTCATATGTCTGATGGGAATGCTTTGAGGCTACCATGAATACATCTGTATTTGAAAGGGTTACTCAGTGACACTGTGTTGAAAGGTAGTATCTGATTATACTTCTCTGGAGGCAATGGGAATTCAGGCATCCATACTTTCCACTGTGCTTTGTAGCATTATGGAAAAGGTGTGGGCTGGTAAACATGTTTCTCCTGCTCTTCTGAAGCAGTTGACAACAAACACTTGAGCTAAGTCAGTTAAGCTTGGTGCTGTGTTGCAGCTCTTTTCAGGAAGCAGAGTGAGGAATCGCTGCCTCGTGTCCCCTCCCTACAGACAGGCTTGTGCTGCTCACCCCTGTCTTGATCCAGGTGACAGACAGTGCAGACAGGTGACAGGGAGGTGTGGATGGATGCAGGTGCCTCATGACAGCCTTGGCCAGAAGTGGAGGAGCACATGGGAGGCTTTTTGCCGTCCCTTTCCTCTTTCCCCAGATGTGCTAAACACTTTTATACAAAAAATCCAGGTGAATAGTTAAAAACGGGCAAATTTTTCTGCCAACAAGAGGATTGTGCTGGGCATGAGCAAAAAGCACAGCCTTGCTAAATTCTGCTATTTAGTGTGTTTTCTTTTTGCCACAGCATATGTGTCTTTTAAAAGAATCTTGAGTTGTTTGTGAGCATAGTACACTCCTTAATTAAAGGCAGAAGTAGCTGCAGAAAGCAGGAGTGGAGTAGGTGTCTGGTGTCAGCTGCAGGACACAGCGGGGACAGGGGACATGTCCCTTGTGCAGACATGGGAGCATGTCCCACAGAGGGTCTCAGCATGCATGTGCTCCAGGTCCAACACAGGTACCAGGTAAATCTGTTGCCATGGATGAAGTCCAGAATATTTCAATTCCGGTAGCTTCCACACTGAGTTCACCTAGACAACCTACCTGTAATTTTTAAGGAGTAAACAAAATGCCCTGGCCAATACCCTGGAGGTAACCACCTTGCTTCTTGGCAAAACCCAGTGTTCATGTGACTACCACCCTTCAAGCAAAGAAGAAGGATACTGTTTGCACATCTTTCCAGCCTAAAGATCAGTTTGATTTTAAGGCAAAGCAGTTCACCTTACTTGACAAAAGATACTACTTTTAATGAAAAAAAAAAAAAAAAGAATCACCTTTGCCAAAGGGCTGGGCTCACCATGTCCCCTCTGGTTTACTGTTGTGAATATTTTTATTTGTGCTTAGCTGTGCCTAGGCCAGAGAGGCCTTCCAGGCCCTGCTATGTGGTTAAGTCCAAGAGGAACAGGTACAGCTGATGGTACAGGAGAGTGCACATGGTAGATAATTGAGTGGCAGACTAAAACCAGCAAAGTTCTTGGAACAGGCTTCTGTTGAATTTAGCTGTTGCATGGTAAAGCCATGAGCATTGTGTCTCAGCCCAGCGTGGACCATGCACATGAAGCAGCCCTGGCAGGTTTTTGTGCAGGATGGGGAGAGCTTCACCAGGAAGAGCAGCCTGATGTTTTTGGTGGGGCAGACTCCTTTTCACCAGCTTTGATACATCAGGCCTGCCATTCAGGTGGGACACTGTCATGTGAGGTAATCCAGTGCTTGGTGGCAGCCATCCGTGGAAGTAGTCACTTGGCCCGTTCTGTGTGTAGAGCTTTTGGAGATGTCTGCTTTTGAATTAGAGGCTAAATCAAGATCTAAATGCTATGTGGATATTACAGAGGCACAGTAATTTTTAATTTTTTGATTACTTTCTTTACAAGAATGAAGTTGAGCAAGCAGGCAAGAAAGGAAAATCTAAGATCAGGAATTTTAAAAATGCTGTGCTGGAAATTTTTAAGTAATCTTCCATTCTGGTTGGTTTCTGCTGGGCTGCTACAAATTTAAAAGGAAAAGAAGAAAACATTAATCTGGGGAAAATTGTCAGGGTAGGCATCAGCTAAAAATCATTGTATTTGGAAATGAGCTAAAAATGTACTTAAATGTATTCTTCTCTAAGGGTAAGGATAAGTTTGCTTCTGTCGAGCAAAGAGTGGAGTTCTAGTGGTGAGTCATTTGCTTTGAGTTAAGCATGTGATTTAAATACTTTGGGGAAATCAATAAGACATGTGATGCATTCTTCTCTTACTCAAGTATTGTGATCTTAATGCTGCTGGAGTTTTTACAGAAAGGTTAAAAGCTTAGCTTCTAATTTCATATAAATCTCATCCAACTTCAGTTTGCAGTTTACACCACTGCTTTCCTAGGAGTTAATCACGTTTAAAACTGTTCCTGAGATCAGAATTTGATTTCCTTGCAACTTTTTCTTCTAGTCTTTTCCTATTAGTTGTTTCGTAGAAAGTGGATGTCGTTGTATGTGGTTTTTGGAAGGGGGACGATATATAAATAAATGTTCCAAAAATATGCATGGGAGCAATTGCAAAAAGGAGACATTTGTCTGTAACAGCCAGCTCATACTGTGGCTCAGTATCCAACTCTATTTAATGCAAAGGACACTCAGTGGAATTCTGCTTTGATTCTTACCCTGTTTAAGTATTATTTATAATCTAGCCATTACAGTGGAATCTGTTTTAATATTATTTCCCCTCTCTTCTTGTTTCAGGTATTATTTCAAAGTCCAAGCAAAGAATCCCTTTGGTTATGGACCTGTTAGCTCTTCAGTCTCATTTATCACAGAATCTGGTATGGTTTGCTTTTTATTTTCATCTCAAAGCTTGTAATAACAGATGTGGCAGGGCAATGACTGAAACCAGCATGCCAATAACAGTGATTATTCTGGACTTGCTGCTTTCAGATTGTGGGTATTTTTACTTTAATTATTTGTTTTCAGTTAAGATAAGAAAATAATAAGCACTCCTAATGCCACTATGAAAATATAAGTGATGGTAAAGTCAGTTCTAGGGGAAGAGGAAGTTGAATTTCAAATACAAAGGACTACTAATGTTTGACAATACAGAAGCAATGGGAAGTTTGATGTCCTTGCTGGATTGACCAAATATTCAGTAGATTAGTTTCCTAATTGTGAACACCTAAACAGTTGGAAGCAGTTGTCTGTGGAAGAAACACAGGAAGCAATAGTTCCATCAAACAGGCAGAGTTCTCTGTTCTTTTTTTTTTTGACAAGGCATGCTGCTCTTTCACAAGGCTAAAAGTACAATTAAGAGCAACACCCCCTTCTAAAAATAGTAGGTTAAATGAGCTATTTTTTCCCATTTCTTCTTCTACTTCCATCAAACCAGAGGCCAATGACTCCACTGAACAATAAAGGACAAATTTTTCGGTCTTTACTTGAGTGAAAGCTCTTGTTGTTTCTTGCAAATTTTGCCCTTTTAATGACATGGGGTTTACACAGTCTCTGCCTTTGCTCGTTTGACTTCACTCTGTAGTGCTCACTTTGGAAGCTCCACTAAGAACTGTGGAAGTAAATCATCACAGAAGGGAGGCAGAAATGCAAGATAAGTCAATGTTCCTGGATAATGTATTCAGATTTTTATTAATTAATAAGAGGGTCAAGTATTAATCCAAGCATAATATTTGACATTGCCCAGGTGGCCAAGAAGGCCAGTGGCATGCTGGCCTGTGTCAGCAATAGTGTGGCCAGCAGGACCAGGGCAGGGATTGTGCCCCTGTACTCAGCACTGCTGAGGTTGCACCTCATATCCTGTGTTCTGTTTTGGGCCCCTCACTGCAAGGAAGACTTTGAGGTAGTGGAACATTTCTAGAGCTGGGCTGTCAAGCTTTGGAACAGGCTGCCAGGGAAGTGGTGGAGTCCCCATCCCTGAAGGTATTTAAAAGACATGTAGATGTGGCACTGAGGGACATGGTTTAGTGGAGGACTTGGCAGTGCTGGGTTGACAGTGGGCTCTGTGATCTTAAAGACCTTTTCCAACCTAAACAATTCCATGATTCTGTGCTGTATCTTCCAGATTGTTTTCCTGCTGCCAGTAAATGGGCCTGAATGCCTAGTTATCCCATCTAAAATCAGCTTCTTTGTGAGCTTTATTTAACATGTTAAATACACCAAATTTAAAGTTTTGTTTGCAGCACTGATCTTTCATTTGTCATGGCCAAAGGTGGCTTTGCAGCTGGCACAAGCACAAAAACAAGTTGCTAAAGGCAAGGCCCGGTGGTATAGTTACAGTGATGGAATAAGTCATAAGAGAAAGAAATTGTTAATTCAGAGTATTCTTCTAATGCAAGTGTAAGGTTGGAGCTGATGGGAATATTCAATAAAGAATGCCATCATAGGATGAAGCACCTTATTGAAAATGTTCAGTCAGTGACTGTATTATGTTATAAAACAAAGTTTGGAACAAAATACTAAATTTTCTATTTGTTTTTTTTTTTCTTCTAGACAATCCTCTCCTCATTGTCAGGCCACCTGGTAAGTCTTTCTCTGTTGTTTCATTCATGAAGTGCATAAAGCCTGTGCAAAGCAGTTAGAATATAGGAATGAGAAACATGCAGTTTTAGGTACAGTTTTAAACGGGAACAGGTAATTCATGGGACTAATTCACAAAACATTTTTTGCCTTAAGACCCCTTATTCTGTTTCCTGAAAAGAAATCTTGTAAAGATATGTTTGAATAAGCACTTGATTTTGGCCCATCTTTTTCCCTGGTACAACAGCTTTAATTGCTTGGTAATAAGCAATAACCTATGTTACTTCTGTGTCTGTGTCCTTCAGTTGCCTAAGCATAGCTTGAATAGCCCGATCAGGTTTCTCCCTCTCTAGTTCTGGTGCTCATCTGTAAAAACCATCATGCCCTTACAAATGCTTAAAATTTCAAGAATATGTTGCTGACCTGAATGACATGCCACAAAGCTGTTTAGCTTGCTTTGTATCCCCAAATTTGCAATAAGCTAATTTAGCCCCTAAGCAGAAGATCTGATTTCCTGGTGCTGGGACTAACCTTGCTGATATGAACATTGGTAAGGTAACCCCAGGCAATACATTGCTTTTAGAAGAGAAGCAGGAAAAAAGACCTCATGGTTATTACGCTCTGTCAGTTTTCTTTGGGAGTTTAAATGGTTGGTTCTGGATTTTTTGCTATACTGTTCATGAAAACAGTGTCCAGTATATCCCTTCCTTCTCCATTTTATTGCACTTGCTAGTCTGGTTTCTTTGTGTCCTCTGAAGTCTCTGAGGATTGCTGCACAGTGATTGCTTCTCACATGCAAGTGTTTGCAGGATTTGGTCCACGTGCCTAGTGAGAGGAAGAATGACTAACAGAAAAAACTTTCAATCTCATTTGTAAACCACCTGGAAATAGCAGAGTAAAAACAGGGCTTTGGGCTGTAGCTAGAGAGAAAAATACCAATTATCACATTGGAAGCTTTTTGTATCATTCTGTATACATTAATACAACAGCAATTTCAAAATAAATTATATTGTCTTGGCTACTACAAAGCAAACATTTAGGTAAGCCAGTAGGAATATTTAGTCTTTTGCAATGCAATTAAGCAGTCTTCTCTGCAGCAGTGCTCTGAACAGAGTTCCCTAGGAAAGGTCTCACTTGTCTGTTATTGGAAACTCATCTGTTTCAATGTAATCTGGGGAAACAAAACAGAAAAGTACATTTGTGATTCAATCTTCTTAACCAAATAGCAAGAATAGACTTCACAGGCTGTTGCTCACCACAGAGTTCTTAACATCTGTTCTTCTGTAAAAGGGTTGTTTTAGACTTAAGATGCAAGTCACTGTCAGACCTAAGATCAAGCTGTGTTAAGAGAAGAAACTCTGTAATACTAGGTAAAGAAGTCTTACTAAAACAATTAAGACTGTTTACTTAAAGCTGTGGTTCAGTACATGAAATCATATTTTAATGATTTTAACAGTTATTATTGTCTGCGGCCTAAGAGGGATTTAATAAAGTCTCTAACTTTTTTTTAATACTATTTTTTCTTGAAGTACTATTTCAGAATATAAAAAAGTCATGCATTAATCTGCTTCAGCATGTCTTGTAAAACATATTATTAGATGTTAACCTCTTCAAAACTTGGACTGAAATGTTAAAGTCTAATGTGGAAGTCCCTAATGTGGAGTTTATTTTTTTCTCCAAGGTGGTGAGCCTATCTGGATCCCTTTCACCTTTAAATATGACCCCACCTACTCAGACTGCACTGGCAAGCAGTACGTGAAACGAACTTGGTACCGCAAGTTTGTAGGAGTGGTTCTTTGCAACTCCTTAAGGTACAAAATTTACCTCAGTGATGACCTGAAAGGTAGGCACCAAGACTAATTTCCTGCTACATGATTACTTGTCATCTCCTGTCTTCTGGCTTTCTTCATTTCATACATGGCAGAATTGTGTGACCACTATGTGGGAGTCCTTCTCTCAAGAAGAATTAGCAGTAGCTCTTACACAGGTGCATTGGCTGAGAGATGATGAAGAAAACTTTCTGTATTGTTGATCTGGGCTAATGGGATTATCTCAATGGCCTTTCAGACTATGCTAATGACTATTGTAGTGCCTTGGTATAGTTTCAATAGAGTGTTTGAACAATAAGAGATAAACAGCCTTGTTTGTTAGAGGAAGAGAGCTCCACAGTTTTTAATTTTCATTTGAGACTGAAGTCGTGTTAATGGTGTTAACATATTGAGTGTTTTTTACTTTCACATGATATGTTTCAACTAATCCAGTTGAAATTTTCTCTACCTGTCACCTGTGGTATACTGCCACTGGTATGGACTGCAAAATGGGGGCTACACCTTACTGAGCTGTAACCTTTTTATTTTCCATAATTTCTGCTTCCATATGGTGAAGGTAGCATTCTCCCTCTTTTCAGTCCCTGTTTGTTCAGTTGTAATACTGTGTGTCACTGTGACATTCTTGTTTTCTTTCACAACTGCTTTCCTAGTGGTAAAGAGTATCCCAAACACAAGTATTGCCGAGTTAAGTAATCTGTCTGCATCCCTCTTCAGATACCTTCTACAGCATTGGGGATAGCTGGGGCAGGGGTGAGGACCACTGCCAATTTGTGGATTCACACCTGGATGGAAGAACGGGACCTCAGTCATACATTGAAGCCCTGCCCACCATCCGAGGTACAGCAATAGGGGAGTGGGATGCTGGCCAGGAGCCTGTTATCCCATCTGTAGAATTAAGGGGTAAGGAGCAGAGCACAGAGTGGAGCCCTGTCCACAGCTGCTGGCAGCTCTCCGAGGAGTCCAGCTGATGCAGTAGCTGAGGAACAGATTATACAAGTCCCAGAAGATTTGTGGGTGCAGAGAGAGAGAGACAGAGACAGAAAGAAATGGGCATATGATGCAAATACTATGCAGGAACAAAATGCAAAAATAAGCAAACAAAAAATTGTATAGGTCTATGAAACCTTTCTCTTATTGATAAGACCTGCCTCATTGAATCGAGGTGCAAAACCTCTTCCATGTGCCTAAAGGAACCAGCTACATCTTTGCAAATACAGCTTTTGTGAATGATTTCAAGTAGTTCATTCAATGCAAAACACAAAGGAATATGTCTAGTGACTTAAGGCCAGTACTTTCATTCTGGCCTGGTAGATACCTCTCTCAGAGGGAAAATTCTTACCTTGAAGGAGTTCCTCTGAGCAAATTGCTCACCTCACATAACCAAGAGGGTGACAGCTTGTTTCACAAAATGAAACCAATCATGGAAGTCAGCCAATCTTTTCAATAAGTCTATTGGTTTAAATTATTCGGTTAGCTTTAGTGGTTTCCAGGTTAAATTGTGTGTTGATATTCTCTGCGTGGTGGTGTTACCAGGAAGAAACTGAAATAGTCATTGATATTTATATATCACTGTGAAGTACTGCACTTCTTAGCTCAGAAGACAGATGCTTAATCCAGATGTGTATATACTAGGTCTAGGAGACAGAGATAGAGAGCACACAAAAGTTTTATTATTGGCACAAGCCATGAGTGTTTCAGATGTTCCAATGCACGAGCTATGCAGACAAGAATGCTGCACCTCTTCTAATGCTTTAAGCAGTCACATTCTTTCTGCAGATGAATTAAAAGGGGAAGGGAGGGCTTAACTCAGTATTTACTGCATGAAACGATACCTTTTTGTTTTGTGAAAAGCTGACTTTTAGTCTCATAAGCCCTGAGAGATAATATGATTTGATGGTATTTTTTGCCCCAGAGTCCTTCATATATTTAAACTGACTTAGAAACTTCATAAACACAGCTGAAATATGCCCACTTTTTTGAGTGAAATGCAGAAGCTCTTTGGCAGACCACAGCATTACACAATAGTTAAAGAGATTTTTAGCAGTAAAACCGATCAAAACTACAAGAAATATGAAGGACCAGAGTTAGATCATTCAAGAAAGATCTCAGCCAAATACCAGGGGAAGCCAATACCCTTTTGACACAACTCCCTGCCAGACAGTTTATAAATTTTCGTTTGCACGGTGGGATTGACTCTCACTGCATCTGCTACTTCTGTTAAATTGCTGTGTCTTTGTTCTGGAGTACAAATGGGTGTTTTTCTCCTGACAGGGTATTACCGCCAGTACCGCCAGGAGCCTGTATCATTTGGGCGCATTGGATACACAACACCCTACTACTATGTGGGATGGTATGAGTGTGGTGTGCCCATCCCAGGGAAATGGTAGCAGGCTGCTTTCCTGTCTTAGGTAGACCATGCTTTTCAAATTATTTCTACCAGAGGACTGTGAGCAACTGATTTGGAACAGGAAAAAAGAAAGGATAAACGGGGTAAACCAGTGAAGACCAGCTGCTCAAGAAACCCTTGTGAAGACAAACATGGACACCCTTTACCAGCCTAAATCTGTGGTGCTACTTGATTTCTGCTTGGAAGTGGGGATAGTATATAGGTTTGGTGCCTTGCCTTCCTCCTCTGTGTCTTTAAGGCATAGAGAGAAGGTAGCAATGTAGCAACCTGTGAAAATTAGAACTGTATTAACCATGAAAATTTGGAGTTTTATTATATCTTACAGGAACGACCTAAGCATGCTGTGCTTGCTTAATGGGATACTAAACTGTCTTTTGCTGCCCAACGGGGCTCCCCTATGCAATCATGCCATGTAACTGGCCACCCATCAAAGGCAGTATATTCTCCTGAAGACTTACCCTGTGGGTTCACCCACTGCTGGACTAATCACCAGGTCACAGTGTAAATTCACTTTGAGATATATCTGTATCTATATCTATAAAAATACAGTACTGTACATCTGCAGAAATACTTCTTAGAGATGCTGAGATCTTCTTGTTCACTAGATAAATATGTTTGGAATTTTTATGTAAAAGGTGCTGTTTATTCTTTGAAATATTGCTATGCACAATATATTAACCAAGGAAAGAGCTGTATTCTTCTTGTGAGTACTGTTGATGTAACATTTGAATCATGGATAAAAGACCTGTGTCCCACTTCCTTGGCAGCCTTTGGACTGGACATTGAATGGGATTCTACCCCTCTTTCCATGTTAGAGTGGCACTGTATAGTCCAGCAAAAACACATACACAGCAGTTCATCAGCAGCAGTTAAGCTTTCTATCCTTTACTGTTTAAAAGTTTTAGTGCAACTTTCCGTCAATCCATTCTCATCTTATTTTGTGTGTTATTTATTCCTTGTCAGTATCTTTCACGTTACTGTGTAGAGGCATAGGATGAGTAATTTGGAAATTAGAAACTGCATGTAACTTATTTGCTCTCCAAAAAGAAGCCCAAGCCACCAATACAGGAGTCAACTAGCAGGAGCTCATTTGACCATGGGGACAAATTGGGATACACTTCTTTCTAAATACTACTAACACCTCTTCCAAAGAGACCAAAAAGCAGAAAGTGACATGAATGAAAGGTGTAACAATTATTTTTTTAGAAGGCATTTGGAAGCTTGCAATAATGTAGGATTTTTGTAGTCCTTCTGGGCAATGTAGCATTACTGTCTCCTTCAGTACCATTCATAGTCTTAACGTTTTATGGTAACATCTCAACAACCTTTGCTCGTGTTAGTAAGACTCACCTATTCTGGCAGCCTGGGAGAGTAGCAGTAACCTGAGGGACAGATCCAGTCTCTGGTCCATCTCTCATTCTTGTTCCAGCTTACATGTAGTGTAGGTCTAACACCTCTTGAGTGCTTCTTGTAGTTATTTTAAATTGTATGGGGGCAAAAAAGGGAATTAAAGTGGTTAAAAGAGCATTTTCTTTTTCATGGTGATTTGGGTTTTAACATTTTAATTTTTCTCACATATTTTTGCTTCAGTACAGTGCCAAATATATGGTCTTGAAGTATAACTTCTTTCCTTAATAAACCTATGATACATGGTTCCATTTCTATTTTATCCTTTCTGGTCATCTGTGTCAAGTAATCTAAGTGACAAATTGTTAGCTTTCAAAAAGTCCTCCTTGGGACAGGAGTAAGTGTCAGCTTTTTGTAAGGAACTGGAAGCATGTGAATGTGTTGTTTCCTTTTGAAGATGATTAGCAGCTAATGTGGAGTTACCAAGAGCAAATAATGCCTGACCAGCCTGATCATATTCTTTTTTGAAATGACTGCCTCTGTGCAGAGGGGAGAAAAGGGAATGTCATTGGCTTCTGTAAAGCATTTGGCATGGTCTCCCAATGTCTGCTTGTAGTGAAACTGGTGGAACATGGCTTGGAGACTTGGTCTTTAAGGTGGATATGAAATTAACTTGCGAGTTAAGTTGCGAGGCTCAAAGGGTTGTGATCAAAATAGTGCAAAGTCCAAATGACAGCTGGTTGCAAGTGCCACCCCCAGGGGCCAGTACTGGATCCAGTATGGTCTAATAACCTGGACAATGGGATGGAATGCATGGATGGAGTGCACCATCAGCAAGCTTGCCACTGATACTAAACTGGGGCTGGGGAGTGGTTTATTTGCTGAGGGCAGAACTGCTCAACAGAGGGACTTGTACAGGCTGGAGAAATGAAATGTCAAGAAACTCATGCAGTTCAGCAAAGGGAAGTGGAAAGTCCCACATGTTGGTCCTTGTGCCAATACAGGCTGGGATGACTGTCCAGAGAGCAGCTTTGCAGAAGAGCTGCATTTTACCTTTGGAGAACACAAGTAAATTCTGATTTGTTCATCTGCAGAGACATGGTTCCTTCATTCCCTGATGGGATACCTTTGGGGTGGTACAGTCCCATTCAGAGATGTCATTATGGGTGAAGATCTGAGACAGTTGTTTTTTCTGCAGCCTCAGCTGAGGAGGAACTGGGGGTGCTGGGGCAGGGGTGGAGGGTATTGTGCACTCTTCCTCTCCAGTGTAAATCTTCTCTGAGGCTAAACCAGCCAGGGCAGAGTATGGAAACACATGAAGTACAATGGTATGCAGTCTGTTGCCTTCAGTTTGAGGTCTGGGTAAATCCTCTGTGCTGTATGAGGTGATCTGATTGACGCATTTGCGTAGGGTAAACATGTTATTGTGATACCAGGTAGTTTCTTGAAGAGATTACGCTGATCTTGCTCTTTCTTCATCTAAGAGGTGGTGGGATTACAGAGATGACTAAAAGCTGTGTGGGTTAGGAAAGCCATATCCCATCCAGATCCTCTCTCCAAGGCCCTGTCATTGTCCTGAACAATGGGCTGCCCTCCCCTTTCCTTCCCCACGTCCCTGCTGTCCCCATGACACACTGGCCCTGCCATGCCACAGTAGGAGAAGCAGCACACCCGCTTAAGAGGAGCTAAACCTGCTCTCAGTTGAAGCAGCTGTACAGCTTTGTGGCTGCCCTGCCTATCAGGGAGTGTCATATGACTTCGGATAGTGCTAATGGGAGAGGAATGGGTCTTTTCCTCTCTCAGCTCTTCTCCCATGCCCCTCTTACTGGCAACACCACAACTGCATCTGGTTTTCAAGCTCTTGGCGCCAGCTCAGAGAATGCCATGTCCCTTGAGAGGCTCTGAGGGGTGTTGCACCACCCCTGCTTTCTTGTCTAAGTGACCTTGAGGGAACAGGGTGGAGCAGAAGGAGGATCCCCACAGAGAGAAAATTCACACAGCTTGAGCCTGCATTGCCTCCGGTCCAAGCCTCTCAGGGGTGGAGGGATGCCAGGGCCCTGCGTGGTGGGGAATTGTAGGGAGTTGAAAAAGAAAGGGATAAAAACACAACGGAGGAAGGGGTGGGGACAAAAAGACAAGCAAGCTGCTAAAAGCATTGTCTGGCCTGGTCAGTTCCAGATGCTAATCTCTGATCACTGTACCATATTTTTGTGAGAATTGGGATTTGTGCCTCAAAGGCAGCAGGAACAATTGCCAGCGTGTGACAAATGCCAAGGGTTCTCAGGGGCAGCCAAAGCCCTGCATGTAGACCCAGCATGTGAACAGAGGAACTCTTTGGTGATGAAGGAAGCACTCAGTGTCACTTGGAAAGATAATAGAAGGCCTTTGTGGGAGGTAACCCAATCCTCTGAACAATGTGAAAAGATCCTTGCAGTTCCTCTCTACAAGGAACTATACAGTGTTCTATCCGCAGTACCCATGTCCTCTTTTCTCACCAGGCAGATAGATGTTATTCAAGTGAAGAGCAGTCTTCCTCTGGCAGAAGAGAAAGAGGTAATGCAGAAGGGAATGAGGTCAATGTGGCTGTAGCCCAGCTCTGCTTCCTAAGGCAAATCTGGCATCCATGGATGTTTAAAAAGTCCCACCCACAGAGTCCTGCCAGCCTGCCTGAGGGCCTTTAGCTGGTAACATTTAAAAACAAAGCCATGCCTTGTACTGCTGCTCCCTTTCTCATCGTGCTTGTGTGTCCCATAAAGCAGGAAGCACTCCCACAGGACTTGGGCCACATCACTCCGCCAACTGCACCACAACAGTCAGTATGGCCCTGGTGAGATTGAGCACTCGGAGAAAATAACACCAAAATTGTAGCTGAGTACAGAAATCCTGGTGTCAACACTGGCAAGTCAAGTGTCAAAGGCGACAGCTTGTGGGCCAGGTCCTCAGGTACCATCAGTTGCCATTACACCTCAGGGCCAATTGTGTCACCAGTGCCAGAGTCACCCAGCTCCAAACATGGCCTGACCAGCAGAAGAGCTGGAGAACCTCCACATGGCACATGCCAAGGGAGCACATATTTGCATTAGTGAAGCTGAGCCCCAGATTGATCTGCATTAGCAAGAACACAGTCAGTGCACTCAGGGATGTACTTCTCTCTTCAGCAGAGGAGAGCCTGCACATGGAGTATCTTCTGCCCTCCTGCACCAGGCCAGCTGGAGAACATCAGCAAGAGGGTAACCATGATGGTTAGGGGACTGGTGCACAGGACATACAGGGAAAGGCTGAGCACTGGGT
This sequence comes from Daphoenositta chrysoptera, assembly GCA_013397915.1. Taxonomy (NCBI): domain Eukaryota; kingdom Metazoa; phylum Chordata; class Aves; order Passeriformes; genus Daphoenositta; species Daphoenositta chrysoptera. The sequence continues at coordinate 12,595 of VZRO01004102.1, read as the reverse complement.
TTGTTCAGACTTGGGAAGGGAAGGTTTGGCTGGCGGTGATTTGATATCTCAAATGGCCTAATGGGATCATAAAGAAGATGGACCCACGCTTTTGTGAGCAATACACGCACTGAAAGGCTGAAGGGCAATGGACACAGACTGCAACATGAGAAATTCCAAGAAGTATTAAGAAAATGTGTGTATCATCAAACTTACTGAGTACAGGGACAGCAGCCCAGAGAGGCAGGGAAAACTCCATCCCTGAAGATGCTCGTAACTGGCCTGGAGAGGGCCATGAGTAACCTGATATAACTTTGATGTTGACCCCACTTTGAGGTCCAAGTGTGTTGTATTGGATTTTCAAAGATTCCTCCAAACTGGAGGAATGTACAAGTCTATGAATTATACTAACTACTGTATTATGCAGCCAGACAAAACCAGAACCAGAATTTCACAAAAAACAAATCTCCAGACATTTTCCACAGTGGATTTATTTATTGGACAAAAATCATCATAAATTCACAGAATGGCTGAGATGGGAAGGGACCCCTTAGAAACATCTAGTCCAATCCTCCTGAAAGACAGGTCAGCTGTAGCAAGACCATGTCCTCTTGCATTTTAAAGATCTCTAATGTTGGAAACTCCACGGTTTTTCTACAACCTGTGTCAGTGTTTAACCACCATCCCACAATAAAAAAAAATGGATTGTCCTGTATTTGAGTTTGTGCCCATTGATTTCTGTCTGTCATTGGGTACCACTGAGAAGAACCTGGATCCATCTTTGTTACTCTCCACACCAGGGATATGATTCCACTGAGCTTTCTCTTTTCCAGACTGAGAAGTCACAGGTCTCCCAGCCTTTCATTTGATACCAGAAGTGCTCCTGTTCCCTCATCCCCTTCATGGCCCTTCATTGGATTTTCTCCATTATGTCCATATCTCTCTTGTACTGGAGAACCTGTAACTGGGCACAAAGGACTCCAAGTGTGGAACACTGAATAAAGGGGAAATAAACATATTCAATTAAAAACAAACAAACAGACAAAAGGACTTTTTTTTTTCCTAAATAGAAGTTGCAAGCTGGCTCCCAGATAATACATGATCTTTTATGAGGAAGTGAGGGAGTCTCTGAGGGCAAAAGCAGGGAAGGAGTGTAGCCTTCTAGACTCCCATGAAGAATTTCTGACCTTGGTTTCTTACTGAGAGCAGTTCCTGCACATGCTTTCCAGATATGACATGTGAAAGCTCTCAACTAAGCCTGAGGATCAGGTCACACATGATTGTGGGCAGTACCCTCATGGTTTTGCAGAAAGCCTCTAGATGGCAGGAGATACTGTTTGGCCAGGCCTTACAGCACATCCATGCTGCAGGCGATGAGTGGCAAGAGTGGAGGTTTAGGTTGGATATCAGGGAAAACATTTTTCACCCTGAGGGTGGTTGGGCACTGGAACAGGCTCCCCGGGGAAGTGGTCACAGCACCAAGCCTGACAGAGTTCAAGAAGTGTTTGGTCAATGCTCTCAGGCACATGGTGTGACTCTGGGGATGTCCTGTGCAGGGCCAGGAGTTGGACTCAATGATCCTGATGGGTCCCTTCCAACCCAGCATATTCTGTGATTCTATTCTATGTACATTCATCATTACACTCTGTGAGAATGAAGGCACAGTTTTGGTTCAGGAGCAGTAAAGTCCATTCTCAGGTCTTAGAGAGAACCTTAAGGAAAAAGTCCATCCCTCACAAGAAAAAACTTGCAGCCTGCTCTGTCTGAAGCTTTGGAAGGTTCTAAGTTGAAATGAGTACGAAAACGCAGTGTGATCCTGCTGGGCTTTCACAGGTGATACTTTGCCGAAGGTTGCAGGCAATGTGATTTTCTCAGGAGTATTTGGGCAACGAGAACCAGTTTATCTTGCAGTAGGAATAAAAGCATTACTGACTATTCCAGGAGGCTTTCAAATTCTTCTTGAATGTAATAGCAATAGTGTTTCTGCTCACATAATTGTTTTCCACACTTCCATCCTTCCAAAGGTCTTTGCTATGTGAAGGCCTTCTTCATCATGAAAAATATGGGCTGCATTTGTTTAAACTGTTGATAAAATCCCAGAAGTTTTTGTTGATTCTCCATCATTAACCTTTATTTTTCCCCTTCACTGACTTTCTTCCTCTGGTAATTGCAGATTCTTTCTTGGAACTGAGTGTCTTTCTTGAAGCACTGTGTCTTGCAAATATGACCTAAGATACATTCAAAAATATTTCACAATGGATCACTCAGAGGTTGGTGTTCCTCCCTGGCACCCATGGGCATGATCTGTGTTGTCCCACTCAATCTTCTAGCAGATGTTTAATCTGCCTTGCCCACACATTTCTCTCCTGCATAAACAAAGCAGATGTTAATGCCACAAACTCCAAAACATGCTGTGGCAGCATTTGCCCCTTCCCTCTGGTCAGTAGCATCACGAGGGAATAAAACAGAGGCAATAAAAAACAGGAGAGGACTGGGATCGGATCTTCTCTGCTCATCCACCTCACCCAGCATTGCTGTCTTCATGCTGGCCCCTGCCTTGCCTGGTCCGGGCTCCAAAACCTCTCCTGTGGGATTCCATCTCGTGCTGCCCACGCGTGTCCCTGCTGAGCAGGAGTGCTTTCATGGCAGGTCTTGCTTGGGGCAAGCTCCTGAGCTGGAGTCAGTCACCAGTGAGTCACCTCCTCCCAGACTACACATGCCATTGCACTGGGTGATGAGGACCATTTTGGGTAGCCTTGGAAGGTCAATATTCATAGATCCACTTTGGAGGGAAGGGAAGGGACTGTTCAAAACGGGTCCTCAGAGTGTTCCAGCTGCCCTGCTCTTGGCTGGGACAGCCTTGAGAAAGGCAGAGGCCATCTGCAGAGCAGCACCCCTCACCCCAGCAGACATCCATGGGCAGATACTCTGAGTCCCTTCCCCCACGGAAGGGCAGGGTGAGAGCCCAAACCTGTGCCATGGTGACCCATACAGACAGAACTGCCTGAAGGCGAGAGCATACACAGGAGAGGCTGCCCAGAGCAGATACACTCTGTATTTTTGTGTTCTCTACCGAAACAGCAGAGTATGTAAATACAAGTCAGCTGAGGTCTGTTTAGTTTATGCTGCTAATCAGCAGTGAATAAACAAGAGAAAATTGTTCCAAGCTCTGGGTATATTACAATTTCCTCTCCCTGAATGTGAGAAAAAACAAAACCTACAAAATGAATAGTATTGTCAACACCAGCTTCAGGCAGCGCAACCTAAACAAAACACAAGTAACCAACCAGAATGAGGACTTGTCCCTTTGTTTCAAGTAGCACTATGGGTTATTATTACATCTACTCTTCATTTTTTGGTACTCTCCTGCTCTGAAACTTTACCTTGCAAAACTGCAGACTGATGGTCTTGTCCACTGTACTGCATCGTCCTGGCTCCTGCACGGAGCGTCCGTGGTGACGCTGCAGCCCCTCTGCTCTCCTACCAGGTACTCTGCTAGTCCTCAGTCTGCAAAGGCCCAAAACTGACCTTGCCAACAAACACAGCTTGACTTTCAAGATGATGGGGAATCTTCCTCTGATGGGGAGGCTGGCAATTCCTAGCTTTACTGCTTGCTTTTTGCACAGAAATAGTCTAGGTTAGGTCAGGGCTGACCAATGATTTCCCAGTTACCTTTACTGCTGCTACAGCTCTTTTTATGTATTTTAAGGTTGTATTATTTTTCTGGATTCTCAGCTTCTCTACTAGAAATATGCTTTAAGATCTTTTATTACAAAGGAAACTCTGCTTTGGTTTCTTCCTTTTGCAATTTTCTTCTGAAAATTATTCTGGAATTATATGTGCTGAGAAATCTTGGACCATTTTTCCTTAAAAGCTCAAAGGTTCAGAAACCTGAAAAAAACCATTTTGCTCAGAGAAACTGACATGCTACTTATTCATACAGCTAGTGAATTCTTATGTTTATTATATTTATTATGTAGCATATTAAAATACAAGTTGTATATTATATTATAATATTGTAATATAAGTATATATATAAGTATATATAATATGAGTATATTATAAGATTGATGTATACATCAATCAATATATCACAACATATTTGAGTAACCTGTACTGAAAACATTGAATTTCTTCAAAGAGACATCATCTAAGATATAGGGAGAAAATGTTTTATAAGGGTTGTTTCAGTTGCGTCTGAGGAGAAAAATGTATGGCACTGAAGGATGTATCATGAACAACACATGATATATAGCAAATTCTTAGTGAGTTTTAGCAATATTCTGATTCTAACAAGTGAATTAAGTAGGTATTAGAAGAATTATGATGATTACAACTTGGAAAATTCTGAAAACATTTGGAAATCTTTCACTGGTTCACCTTCTACAGCACTCTCAAGAGGCCCAATGTCCCTTGGTACTGCCACTCCACTGACTCCAAACAGCTTGGGGTCAATTAAGCTGAGTGATCAAAATGTGATGCATTTTTTGTGATCCTTGAAACTTCTGAGATTCCCAGGCCTTGGCTTCCTTTGCAAAAAGAGCCGGACCACAGTCTGCCAGTGGAAACATTCTTGGTTCAGGGATCTTTTCTCTGTCAGCAAAAGCAAGCTGCTGAAGACAGGTGTCTAGTTTCTCTGTGCTGAGGGGCGTTCCTGTCATCCTGGTGTATAACTGCAGCTTTCCACTCTTGTCATCCAAATTTTCATTTTTACAAACATTCCGTTCATCTGAGAGGTCGCAGCTCCAAAGAAGAGCTTCAGGCTTGTGAAAAACATTTTCTTGAAATAGTTCAGTAATGTATCACTTGGGAGGTAAAAATGTTGTGGTGTGGGTTAATATCCAACATTAATGTTGAGATTCTTACAGCTGTATTGTAAAACCAGTAAGATTGCCTAATTTTCATCTCTCCCTTCAAGGCTTTGTTTGTTGGCTCCATTGTTCTGGAGGGGAGTGTGCTTCTACATGGGTAGTGCATTCACTTTTCTGTAGCTGTTATTTTTCACCAGCCACATCAAAACCAACACATTTGTTTTCCAAACAGAGAAAGAGGCAACAATCTGTATGATAGCCCAGTGCCCTCTGGAGGTTTGCTGACTTTGCCAAGTCTCCCTTGTTCATCCCTTGCGTGCAACTGAACCTGAGGTCTCCTTATGTTAAACACCTCACATTTCATTCAATAGCAGTACACCAAGCCAGTGCTGATTTGGTCTTCTTGGTTCTCACTCTGCCAAAGAATAACAGGAAAGGAGATTGCAAGAATGTCAATGGAAAAATATCTGAGTGTCTTCCTCTACAAGAGAACACCCTGATAAATATTATCCTTGTCTTAATGTTGCTTCATAAAAGGCACTCTTTGGAATCCTCACTGACTCCTGGTGCTTCACAGGACTGGAATCAGATATTTTGGGGATCTCTCAGCATGGGATTAAATCTGGTCATGGGTTTCTCCAAATTTCACTGCTCTGTAGAGACTTGTGCATTGTTTAGGAAGTTATAGGAAAAGACCCTCAGTATGGGGTCTTGTTTTCAGTCTTGCATCTTTTCCGCCAGCTTTTGTTTCTGTTGTTGTCACTGAGCCTGAAAAAACTCTGTAAAAAGTCACTTTGGTACAGACTCCACACATTTCACACACATGGGTCTGTAGTGCTTTTCAGGGTCTCAACTAACAGCTGGAATTGCAACTTCCTCCTTCATTTGGGTCGTCAGGGTGTGGGCTAGCCAGCTGCCAACAGCTGCAAGGAAACTGTCTGGAGCTGGAGGCTTCAGACCAGATGATTAATCCCCACCTCCTACCTTATATTGCAGTAGAAGACGTTTTCACTTCTTGAAAATGAAAATTCTGCCGTCTGAAAAGCTGAGGTTTCCTATTAAAAAAAAGGACATTAATTAGTAGTTAGTTGCCTCAGTGCTGGACTGGGGACAAGTTATAGTTACACTTCAGTTTTCAGCCTCCACAGAAGAACATTCAGAGATCTTGAATTTAGATTCGTACATAAAATTGAACAACTAACTGTTTACAGATGCAATAAACTGAATGCTTTTGTTCGGGCTTACGTTGCAGTTTCTGCCCCCATTTGCTGGCACGAGAGCAGAGCAGCTGTGACCACAAACTCACACCATGGGTCAGCAGAGGTGCCTCTAGTGAGCTTCACCTCAGAAGGTCATTACTTGGACGCCAGAAGTGACTACAGAGAAATTAATATTTTAGAAAGAATGAACAGTGCCACATAAGGGTCTGTTGGCCATTTCCCCTCTTCCTGACTGATTCTAGGAATCTGTTCTAGTCGCACAGCTAATGTGGCTTTCTCTACATGCATATTGTTGCTGTGTTTCCCTATTTTATGAGGAATGTTTATTTGGCTGTTGTTATGTTGCTTTGTGTTTTATGATGTTGAACAGGGAAGTGGTTCTCCTTCAAGATCTGAACAGATCTAATGGGAAATAATGCACACCAGAACATGCAGACACGGTTTGACAGAAACAGTCAACCCTGCAGTTCCTGTATTTGGGTAGGAAATGGACCCACAGAGAAGCCAACAGAGCAGTGCCAGGTTTACATTTGGCTCCCTTGATGTGCGGATGATCTAGCTGATGGCTGTGTTGACATGGACAGCTTAACGTGCTCTTGAATTCCAGGAAGCACTCAAGGAATGGTGCATCCACATCTGAATATGTCCTGCTCGCTTAGACTTGTGTTCCGGAGCTGTCAAATTTTGTATAGAGCTTAAGTAGCCACATCCAGACACATGAATATGCTTATCCAGATTGCCCCTATGAAGCTAGCAGAAGCTAGCCAGCTGTCGGGGGGCTGGGAGCCAGCTACAGAACAGACTCTACTGTTCCTGAAAACAGCCAGTCAATCAATCACATGCATTTTGCAATGCTGTGTGATGAATACTTCATATGAACCAGCTACAGGGGAAACTCCATATAATAAATGTTGGCACCACTACCAACATTTGATATTTTCCACTTGCAAACGGTCTTTAAAACAAACTGCACTGTGCTTCCAGGGTTTCTGAGCAAACATGCTCAGACAGTAAGTAACCATAATCTAGAGTTGCAGGAAAAGGAAATAGAGGGTAGAAGTGATTTCTCATCCTCCAGAAAGGAAAAGGGGCAAAAAACAAATTAAGAAGGTGAATGTGGGTGTTAAAAGAGACCTTTTGGAGGTCTGCCATCAACAAAGAAGGAGAGATATGAGCTAGGGCAGTGCTGGAGTTGTGTCACAGGGAGATGTGGGAGTTACCTGAGACCAGTGGACTTTGTTTTACTCTAACCTCTCTTATGTGTCTGACACAAAAGAGCTGCCAAATGCCAAGACCTACACCAGAATTTTGCTTCCAGTAGCCAGAATGTTTCCACTGAATCTGGTAGCACAGATGATGTAAGGTAGTAAGAGAGAGGAAGATATTTAGGTATGGTTAAGACATGTTCCCATAGGAGGAGCAGTTGAAAGCAAGGAGGTTTGAGTGTCCTTCAGTGGCCAATAAAATTGTGACTGGCCCATAGCAGACTGCAGCTCTCCCAGGAAAGATCAGGAGATGAGAAGAACACAGCACAGTCCAAGAAAAGGCTGGTTAAAAATCCATTGTTCTTCTTTTGAGGCTGGTATGAAAAAGAAGTAGCAGAAAACTTGGCATCCAGTGTGTGGGAAGTCAACTTATATGAAAGTGGGAGGAAGAAGAGTTAATTGCTGAGTGGGAGGGAGGCAGAACTTCACACTGGGAGGTTTTACTTCTTTTATGGGGCTTTTTCTGGGTTGTAGAACTTTTATGGGTCTCTGAGGAAACATCTCAGCTGGCTAAAGGTCCTGCTGAGCTGGAAAGAGCACGAAAGAGCTAGAGATAAGAAAAAATATTTAACCAAATTTATATTTCCCCTTTTTGTAATCCACACATTATTCATATGCCGATATTTGCTCTTTCTGCCTCAGCCCCCACCAATGAAGCTTTCAAAGCACTGAAGTATCAGAACTTTTTTCCCTAAAGAACATTGCAAAAGTCCTTAATATCTTACACTGAAAAATAATTTTACATTCCTAAGCCTTGCCATTTCCAACATGTTTGGGATAGGGATAAAAACCCCTCAATAAATGAAAAGTCATCAGCATGGTTTGGGGTTTCAGTGGTTTCACTGTTCAGCCTGTGCTGAGAAGGCATTCCAAAATACACAGCTCCTGCAATGCCACTGCCAGAGCACTGCTCCCTCATCCATGTTTTAAATAGTCCTCCCAAATATATGAAGTAGGAGAAAGGGCCAAGAGTGGAAAGTGCAAAACCCTAACAGAGCCAGAACATTCTGAGGTGGGTACCTACATGTTACAGCCAGACCATGGCTGGCCAGGATGAGTTCGTGTCTGCTCTGTACTGCCAGTACAATACAGAATAGTGGTATGGGGCAGCTCTAATGCTGTGTGTTTCAAGCCAAATCCCTTTCCTCTGTGACTGAGACATCCTGTTCCAGGTCCAGGCCTCCCTTGCCTCCTGCAAGTTGCAGGTAAGTTTGCTGTAATAAGTAGCTTCTACAACCATAGATCATTTTCCATTTTATAAATACAGTCCTGAAATTAGAATGCCATTGAAATGCAGATCCACATTAGAGACCCTGTTTGGCACTTTGAGGTACTATAACAAGCCCTTCAGAAATTTGTGGAGTGCAGCAATCACCAAAAGAGCCCCAGCACCCCCATCTCTATTAAGTCTCACTATGAATCCAGTGTTTACAAAGACTTGGTCTGAATTTAGCATCTTCTGTCAAGGAAATACTGAGCTATTTGAACACTTTTGAAATGTGATGCTTTCTTCAGAGCAGGGGTGAGGAACATGTTCCTTGCTGAGAGCCAAGCAGACCCAAGCATTCTGGCAGGCCAGGTCACTTAATGATGTCCAGTAATGGAATGGCATGAGGATGGAGGGAAGTCAGACATCTGGGGACCATAAGACTGGTCACCCATGCCTTCCTTCACAAATTAGACCAGAAGGTATGGGGGGCTGCTCTCAGGTCTCACTGAAAGGCTGAGCAAACCCAGGTCCTTCAGCTTCTACTCACAAGGCAAGTGCTTTAGTCCTAACCATATTGGTGGCCTTCCACTGAAATTTCTCCAGTTTATTGATGTGTTCCTAGTATTTGGAACTTTAAAATTCCAGGTGGTATTCTGCACGTGGTCTATTGAGTGTTGAGTGGAAAAAGCAGTCACTTCCCTTGATCTGCTGGCTGTGCTTCTGCTCACACAGCCCAGGGAGCTGCTGGCCTTCTCTACTGCCTTTGGACAGAAAGGACAAGAGAACAGTCCTGATTTTGCTCATGCTTAAATTAGTCACTAATTTTATCCTGGCAGACCTGAGAACAGAATCTGGATCAGAGTAAACAGCTTTCAGCCTCAGTACTTGGGCTTTTTCTCCCATCATGAGCTAAGGAGAAGAGCAAGAGGGGGATGCAGAAACCAATTCAAAAAAACAGCTAAAATTCCTTGAACCACAAAACCCAGTAATCTGTAAACTGCTAACTACTAAAACCTCAATGGATGAATGTAGAGGAAAATGCTGTTTATCTGATTCACACAGCTAAATCCTCCTCCCAGCCCTACACCAAGACCTTGCTGGGCTGGCACCCCCTCCCTGTCTAGCACAAGACCAAAGTCCATGGTGCTGTCAGCCTGAATCTTTAACTGCTCATCCATTTTCCTACACATCCAAGTGACCGGTGCACAAAACACTAGCCATGAGTTTTCTGGGACTTAAGTGACCTGCACTACCCCTCTAGGTTTCCCTGAAACCTCTGCCTTGTGAGGCCCCCATGCTCCCTTGCAAGTGTGACGGGTACCAAGCTGCACGACTGTACAGAGTCCCTGCTTATAGTGGAGCTATATCCAGCATTGCAAGACATGAAACTGATAGAGAAATTCAGAGCGGTGGTTCTGTGCTGGCTTTATGAAGTCAGTGAGAGCCAAAGGAAAATGTCTGTATTCCTTCATCAAGCTGAGCTCACTGTTTGGATCTGTGATTCCTTCTTCACATACTTTGCACTTTGGGTCATGGTGCTGCTTGTGAAACACTTGCATGGGCTTGAGGTCAGCTGCCTACAGGATCCTGGAGGCCTGTGGGGGAACGGATGCCACCAGCCAGCAGGACAGTGGCATTACTGTGATCAGAAGTCTGGAGCAGTGACATGCTGCATTTCAGAAAACAGGAAGATTGAAGTCACAAATCTGCTGAAGGGTCGACTGTAATGGACCTGGAAAGGTTGGCCATTTCTGGTGATGTATCATATTCTTTCCATCTGCAACAACAGATTGCAATTTCAGCAAAGTGTGGTTAATTTAATTTCCAGTGTTTTTTTCTTCTTTATGATGGTCTTTGCTCTTCAGGGGTCTGACTAACAGTACAAGTGTTATATTTCCACTTTCTTACTGCTTGTATTTCCAACTCAGCATATCCTGTGATTCTATGATTTATTTACTAATGGGCATTTGCAGGATCTGACCATGAAACATTTGTATTTAAGAAATTTCCAACTTAAATGGAGGAGCTGTGTCTTTATGGATCCTGGGAAAGGTTTCGGGTCATCCAAGATAAATATTCTGAACTCTTTTCAGGGATGAGAATCCATTCCTGGACAAGGAGACCACAAGCACATAGGAGGTGCTGACTTAATTTAGAAGAGAGATTGGAAAGAGAGAAGAGCTTAGATAGCCCTTAGCCTTAGAGTGTGCTATTTAAATATTGCAACTCACACAAAATCACTAAGTGTTAGTCTACTTCTCACCCCAAAGACAGTTGTATAAAATTAAACGTTTTTTTAAACAACGAATTTAGAGTTCTCTTCATTTGCATTCTTGAATTGGAGCATTTTGCACTCACAATGTTTCCCATGAGATTGCAAAAGCTGGGCTCAAGAAATAGAATACCTCTGATACACTTCTGCTACTTTGATTTCAGAAGTTAGAGGGCAAGCAGACACCAAGCACTGCAAGAATTGCCCTCAGAGATGGCAAAATTGTCCCTAAGAGCTGACAGTGCTGCATTTGGGCAGCACTGTGCCCTTGCATGACAGCTCCATCTTCCACTGCACAAACTGTATCTGTCATCCCTGTAGGGCTAGAGATGGGTCAGTGATCACAGAAAGGACAGGATTGCAGTATGTTCCCTCTTTGGTGCCTGCTCCTCCAAGCAGGAATAGTCATATAAATTACAATTAAAACAAGCCTGAACTACTGGCTCCCTTCAAGCTCAGTCCAAAGATTAGGTGACTTATGTTTTTACAGGCTGGATGAACTGCAAGCATCCTGGTAGGTGTTACTCACATCCCAACAGGTAGCTGTCAGCATCTGAGTGCAAGCTGAACTGTTGCATTTTTAGCTCAGCTTGTTAGGACTGATTTGGGAGAGGTTACTGGAAAGGACCTTTCTCCCTCTCCCTTTCTTAGCAATAACAGCCTAATGTTTAACTAATTGTTAACCACTTCCTACAATAATTTCTGTACTCCCAGGTGTTCTGGATGGGTTGGATCAGCATGGTTTGCTGTGGCTTGTGGAAAAAATTACCTATATGCAGTTGGAGCTGCATATAGTTAATGTCCTAATAGCAGCCACATCCAGCCCTGCAGGCTCATTTCCCTTCTGGTGCCACTGACACTTCCCGAGCAGCGTGGCTGTACCTAGCAGCACTGTGGCTCTGTCTGCTGTGATGGGGGCAAAGAGGGAAGTTACTCTGCTGCCCCTGCATCACAGACACCTGGGGCCGTGCTGACACCAGCACTCCCTTGCAGCAGGAGCGTGCTTTTGAAGTGAGTATCTGCCTTCCCCGTGCAAACCTGCAAAGATTGGTACTGCAGACTGGCCCCAGGGAACTCAGACTGGCAGGTGAAACCAGGCTGAGATGGGTTCCTGGGAGTGCTTGCAGCATGTCCCACATCTTAATGGACATCTGAACCAGGCTGGAGGAGAGATGAGTGATATGAGGTGGGTCCTCATGCTAACCCACCCCCGACTGTGCTACACTGCATGTTGGTGCAGAGAAAATTGTGACCTCCTCAAAAATCCGCCTTGGTTACAAAGCACAGAGTTTTGAAAATAGCAGAGCATTCCTTGGAGCGATTACATACAGCAACAGGAAAGCTAGGAAATAATAACTAAAAAATAATCCTGCACACAGAGAGTGAAGCTAGGAAATCTGGTTTGGATAAAGGCAGCACAGCCCCGAACTTTCACCGAGTTTCAAGATGCAGTCTCAAGCAGTTCAGAGAAATGTCTTCACCTTGCCCTCCTCTGACCTCCTCCAGAACCATTTCTACTCCTGAGAGCCTCCTGCATCTTTTTATTGCTCTACTGCTTTAAAATCCCCTTGTAGCATCCCTGTGCAAGCATGTGATTTTGAGGGTATTTCTGCCCCACTTTAAGACATCAGAGCAACTTGTCTGAATTTTCCCTGTGGTGCCTGATCTAGTCCAGCTAACAATCATATGCTGGAGAACTAGAATCCGTGGAAAAATTTTGATGACAAAAATTAGGGATAAAATCTTGCCTTTACTGTTGTTCACAGGAGACATTCCATCACTTTTGGCTGGATGAAGTTTCAGCCTGCAGCACTGCTTGCCTTTACATCACTGTGAGG
>VZRO01004101.1:520-13559 GCA_013397915.1 Daphoenositta chrysoptera | reverse complement strand
CTCTATCCACCCCTCACAGCAGCACTGCACACCAAGATACACAGGAAAAAATGAAAATGGGACTGAAGTTTAGCACAGACTTTGATAATTTGCACGATCAATGAAAGATGTCAGCACCAGAATTCAAACAGAGTGAGAACCCAGCTGGAGGCTAGCGAAATTGAAATGAAAAGGAGCACCAGCCCCTCTCCAGCATGCCTAATCAGGAACTGCGCTGACCCCCTTCCCAGAACAAAGCAATGTGTTATTTGGAAACCCCACCTCACCTCCCACAGGTTTGTTTAAAGGTTTGAAATTCTTTGTACATCCAAATTAAAACATCCATTTCAAATCACAGTCCAGCAACTGAGGGAAAGACAACGGTGACGAGTGTGAAAGAAGCAATGAAGAAGTAACACCATTAATTAATTTTTCATGGCATAATATTACAATCATTTCAGAGTAATGGAACAAAGGCCAGAACAAACAGTATTGACACCACGTAGTTTAACTGACACCACATGGTTTAACACTGGAAGGCAGACAGAGCCAGATCTTCAGAAGGACTTAGGATTGGGTTACGGTTGGGTTAGGGTTAGGGTAGGGGCAATGGTTAGGCTTTGGGTTAGGGTTAGGGCGAAGGCTAGTGTCCTAGGTTATAATGTAAGATGTAACCAAAAGCAGGTATTCTATTATCATCTTCACAAGCTGTTGAAGGAGGTGGGAGTAGTTATCTCCTACCATGACTCATCCTTGATAACTCCCTCAGGGAGCTATCTCTGCTTAATGGGCAATCAAGGACCCACCGCATGACTCATAGAATTACATCAGCCCATTGTGAGATGCTCTACCAAGGGGGGGAACCAAGCATTCCCACCTGGATATAATCTGGGGTTTGGAACAGCACAAGCACTATTTACCTACTGGCTTTCCAGGGAACATGCGCTACTCTTGGACCTTCAGGTGTGAAACCACAGCTTTCTACAGGATCACCGTTTCAACAGGACCACTTCATCTGGACTGCTACCACCACCCTGATTAACAGGGTATCAGGCTGTATCCCAACTCTGTCAGTGTTCTGGCACTATAGCATTTATTTTAATTTTCCTATTAAATTATAATTCTGACAAGTGATCTCCTACTAGTTTGTTTTAAACTAGCGCAACTACAGACGGCCCATAGACTGTATCAGACCCTCCGCCAAATGCTTTACTTTGCCAGTGCTCCCTGGTCTCTAATCTACCCAAAACTTTTCATAGAGACAATATTATATTCATGGCTTAGACTTTGACAACTGCACCCATAAATCAATTTTAAACCTCACATTAATCATCCTTCTGTAATCAGTGGCTATTCAGCACAAATTTACATCTCATTTCTGTTGGTCAAACAGCTACATTAGAGCTTTGAAGCTTATTCAGGCTTAAATGATTATACTCCCCTAATAAACACTGAAGCCCTCTCAGTCCAGCTGCTGTGAGCTGCATTAATGATGTGCTGTGGCAGCAGGGGCCATCTGAAGCCAGCCTTGTGTATTGCTATAAGCAGCAGCCCCCATGCCAAACTGATTTTTTTGCATCTCCAATACTCTCAGAAGAAATGACAAGGCTGCTCTGCCTTTGCAGACCCTCCTACGGGAACTGGTGTGAGCAGCAGGCACATACAACACACAGTTTATTGCACCTCCCCTTAACAGCTCCATTTGCCACCTCTTGAATACATGGGGTTACCAGTAAAAAATCCCAAACTAGATTTCCTGATTCCCCACATGCTGACCACCTTAGCTTACTCTGGGTTTGGTCACAGTTCTGTTGAATCTGAACCATCTACAAAACCCACTTTTCCCACTTGTCAGACAGCTCTAACTTTGTGCACAGCACCAACAAACTCTATCTTAGCATGCTCTTCTTTGATCACTTCAGAATTAGACATTACATTTTTAATATCTGACTGCAGCATTTTTCCCTGTTTTTTGGGTCGGTCTCACTGCTTTGTGTGACAAAGATTATCACTCAGGATTACAGTAAGCAGCTAAAACATGATCACTTCAGGGCGGATTTTCCATGTACTTGCCTGCAATCCCTATAGCGAAACAATCTATTCTGATTGAACAAAGAATAATTATTTAATTAAAGAAACTTGGAGAGAGGGACCAATATATATGCCTCAACATATGTCACAAATGAGGTGAAGAAAATTCCTATTAAAAAACTGTGTTACCCTGTCCCCAGAGAGGCCTCACCTGGCAGCCAATCGGAGCAGAGAAAACTTCAATGATTAGACTGCGAGCAGCTCCCCTCCGCCACACACTTGCAGGTGAAGGCAAGTACCCAGATGCCCGCCAAAAACGGGCCCGCAAAGCCAAGTTGGGGGAGGAGTTTGGGGACAGATTAAAGCAGCTAGCTGGAACACCACGAGGTCTTTCTGCTTTGGGTCGCTTGGAGGGTCAGCTTGGCCCCTTCTGCTCCCGCCTTTGTGCCCTCTTTCCTGTAGTCCTGTTTCCCTGCCTGTTTCCCATGCCTGCTTCGCCCTGCTGTGCCAGTTCCGGGAACTAGCCTGTCACCGTGAGGATCTCGTACTCCGTATATGCTGTCCATAGCTGCTGCCCACACCCAGCTTCCAGCTGCCATGCTCTGCAGCTCGTAGCTGCCGTCCGCAGCCGCCGTCGGAGGCACGCTGCCACCACCACTTGGAAATTGCGCCCAGGCTGCCATGGAAGCTATGCAAATGCACCGTGGTTCACAATATGCACACTCCGTCTGCCAAACCAATGCTGACAGACAGCCGGGGTTCTGTGGTAACGCTGTCCCCTGTCTTCTGTTTCTTTCCCCCTCTCTCTCTCTGCTCCTTTTTCCTGTCTCCTCCCCCACCCCCACCCCCTTTTAATAAGAACACTTAGTTGGCTTTTTTTGTTTGTTTGTTCGTCTTTGGGTTTGGTTTTTTTTTATGTCAATAAATGGTTCTCAGATATAATATTGCCGTGTTTGTGCTTGATTTTTCAACAGAAAAATCTATCAAAAGAATCCTTCACGGCTCCCCCTTTTATAGTAGAACAGGACACTTGGCAGGCCTACATCATTAAACCTGCATAAAAAGCCTCACATTAATTGTATGTTCACTTTCAGTTAAGGTCTGAATCAGTATGCTAAGATCTAAAAATGAATTAATAGAATGGGTTTATTATAACTGTTGTTAAGTACTTACCCCACTATAGGTAATAAAACTATACATGTGGATGCCTGGTATACTTATTCCACAACATAATGAAACTTTTAGTTACTTCTTATTCTATGTTATTTAATTCCCGTTGTGCCAGGTTTATGCTACTATTTAAATAAGGCACCGGAATTACACGGATGTAAATCTGCAGGACAAAGGTACAACCCGGACCCCAATGTTTCTTTTAATCTGGAATTGAAGAAAGATGTGCTCAACTGTTTGTGGCAGATGTCCTATACCCTAACCATTTCACAAAGAACACATTTCATACCTGCAACCTCCACACTCTCTCCTGGTATCTGACAACCACTGAAGAACCACTTGAACATCAGCATGCCATGGCTAGGAAAGCAAATACAATCGTGTGCTAAATACTCAGCTGAGGTGTCTGCAATGCAGAAATAAATGCTGCTTCAGCAATCAGCTGTGATAATGCAAAGTCTAGGAAAGCTGCTGAAGTTTTCAGAAGAAACTGAAAAAACTCAAATTGTTTTCTTAACAAAGAGGTAAACCACAGCTTAACCTGATGGTAATACTGCAATGCATACACAGAGGAAAAAAAAAAAAAGTGTTATTAGTTTGCTTTTTGCCTAAGCAACAAAAAATCCCATAATTTAAATTGAACGCTTTAGAAGAAAAGGGAAAATAACTTTGTTATTGGGGGGCAGGGCATAATCACCCACAGCAAGAACTTGCCATGGGAGTCAAACCATCATTCAGAACTTTTAAGGGGGATCCAAAGAATTTTCAGAAGAAAGTATCTGATCAGGCAGCCAAGCCTATGACGAACCACATATATTCATCACCAAAGTAAGGTAGATTAAAGCTAGCACCAACATGTGCATGCCATGTGGGAGTAGAGAGTGTGTACACAGAGAATTAAGATTCATGTATATTGCCCTCACCAGGTTACAATAAGAGTCTCTTCCAAGCCCAAGTCCCTGAGGCACTGAGGTGAAGAACACAGAAATGCTGAAGATATGTAGTTCCTAAGAGAACAAACTATCAAAAACAGTTGAAACAGAAAATTAATTAACTGGTCTATTGCTACATCTCTGGCTGCTTGGTTAAGCTACAAGCTCTTATTACTGTTATTTTCTATTCAGGGTGCACTGGGATTAATGGAGAGGCAGAGTAGCAAGAGCAAGTAAACATACGGACATGGGAAGGGGCTACATATCCTTATGAGAAAAGAGATTGCCATCAACCAACCCTTCCTCCAGCAGATTTGGGTTAAGGTGGGAGATCAGAGTTTGTTGATCCCATGTGGCAATGGACCTGCTGGATTTTGGCCACCCTGAACACTCTGATCTGCCATCCTGCACAGTCGAGCCTTTGGTGTTTCCTTTCAGTGCTTCTTCTCCCCTACTAGCCCAGCAGGCCAGTCAGAAACCCACAGGCAAGGGCCTCCCTTGGACTTGCTTATCAAAGAGACATTCTCACAGTAGGGCCATCACTTCCATCAGTTTTGTGCAGCTTATGGACAGAACTCAGTCATATTGCAGCAACAGTATTTTACTGCTAGGCAAGATATTTCTTGTCTGGAGCCTGAATTGCTGGTAAAAAGTTTTACATAATATTTAGGACTCCCTGAAAGGTACCATTTGGCACAGAAACTACAGATGATTACTTATTCAGCCCTATACTAGGCCTTGCTCTCACTCTATAATGGACTGATTGGCCATTTCACACTAACATGAAATTACAACCACAATTTCATCATTATTTAGCAATTAAACCATTAAATCAATCCCCTTTCAATTTTTGTCTCGTCAGCTTCAGAGCCTTTCAGTAAACCTGGATGCATATTTCACAAACTGTTGAAGTTTGAAAGGAAAAGGATGAGTGAATGCACTTTGAAAAATAAATTAGAAGTACAGTTCTCAGAGGAAGAGCTAATTAGCATAGGAAACAGCACTTCTACAAGTTATGTGGTTAATTGACATCATTCTCCTTACCAAAACACATGCCCACTGAAAAGAAGACCGCTGAAGAAATGGTACTCTGATGCCGAAATGTTGCCCCATAGTGCACAACAGATAAAGCTTTCTAATAATGTTTGCTCTCATCCATAAATTATTGTGCACAAAGAAACTTAAAACAGTAAGCAGTGAAAGAAATTTTGTGGCAAGTAAAGGAATTAGCCGTTTAGGGGAAGGACACAAAAACCTGTTGTTGCTTCTCAATAGCTTCCTCTTGCCTTGTGAGCAAGTGACATTGGACTGTTGCCCTTCCCTGGTCTTAAAATTGAGAGCCAGACACAGTGAAGGGAAAAAGGCGTTTTTACCTCGGTATTTAATTAAGGCTCTTTAAGGCGGACCACTTCGCCCAGGTGGAATGTGCCGAAATGCACACACATGATAGATCGCATATACAATTTCTAGACCTTGCAAATTAGCATATCTATCAAAGATTCCCCAATGAGAGGCTTGAAAAATTAGCATGATAGCCACCCATCCGGAGGAATTTCCCCCGGGATGGGCTTAATCTTAGTTCACAGGATGTGTTTTAGAGAGAGGACCTTGGTTTCTCAGGATAGTGTAGGGCTTCCCAGTCCCCGTGAGGTCTCTGGGACATTTGGTTTCCTGGCTTAATGGAATCTTAGGACCATGCNTCCTGGCTTAATGGAATCTTAGGACCATGCTAAGTTATCGGACTTAAGGAATTACAAGTATGCGTGCTAAAAGCACTGAGGATACATAAAAGCTATATAAAAGGGTATATGAAGGGTATATAAAAGGTGTATAAAAGAAAAGGCAAAAAATCATCATGGCATCAGGACCAGGCCCAAAAGAACTCTACCACTCATACAAAAGGGGAATTTTCATATTTGTGTGGACTGAAGTGATGCCTTAGATTTTACCTTTTATATTTTTCAAATCCTGTACTGCCTAGTGTGTAGCTCTGAAGTTTCTTGGGGCCTGCTGGCTTCTGTTCTCTCATCCCAGCTAGACATAACAAAGCCTCTCCGGGCCTGCTCTCTAAGGACACCCAGGCTGTCCTGGGCCCAAAAATGTGTAAACCAACATCTCAGAAGGGGGGGTGAGCTCAGGAAAATTACATCATTAACTGAAGCTTTAATTGAAGAATTAACTCTGATATGCAAATGGACCAAACTTATAAAAGTGTGAAGAACCTGTGACTCGGGGTCCATCTTGGGTGTCACCTTTGGTTTCCCAGGGTGTACCTTTGAAGGCCCTTCAAATAAATACCTAGCTTTATTCCCTTATCCTTGTCTAATCTCTGTTTTTTAGGTAGCCTCTCAGGCATCAGAAGCAGTCAGAGACAGGCCATCCAAGCACACAGGTGATTTTGGTTCTGTCTCCTCTGCTCAGGAATGAAGACTCCTGAAATGCTGAGAGGTATTTGGTTTTGCAGGCATGCTGCCTTTACTTGCACAGAAGCCAGTGCTGAGCCAGGACTGAATCCTACCTTTCCTAAGACTCTAAGGGGCTCCAAGGTTGTATCTTCCACTGTAACAGGAACCTGTCTTCCTACCAAAACCTGTGTACATGGTGCACTCCTGTAGTAGCATATCCACCTCCCATGGACTCCCCTTACCATGTTAACCATCCCACACGTTCCCTGAAGACAGTCTTCAGCACAGCTCTAGCCCACATTTTCATGTCATAGAGTATCTTTCACTGTTCTGCAACTCCTACCTGCCACAGCAACCAGCTGAGCAGCCACTAAAATTCACTCTTCACTTTTACCTGGCTTCCATCACAAGGATGATTTTCTTCTCATTGCAATCCATTTGCCTCACAGAGCAAACAACATAATGCAACAATTTACTAAGATCACTTTCAGAAAGCCATTTTCTTTTCAAATGGCATTACTTCACCTAGGATAAATTGCAAAGATCCCACAAGAGAGTCCACAGCTACTCAATAATTTATAGCACAAAAAACCATTAAAAAACTAGAGAAGGCTGGGATGTGGCTAACTCGCTTGTAGACTCTGTTTGCCTGAAACGGTTGTCGGGAGGAGAAGAGAGAGATAAGTAGTATGTACCTGTAAAGTTAGCAAGAAGAGGTGTGGAAAGAACCACTGACTGAGAGGTGAAGTTTGACCAATTTGAGCTAGAAATATTCATTTGTCTTACAACAAGGACAGATTGATGTTGGCCCAAGCTACAAAGGGATATGGACTTACCACAAGAGGATGACTAAATCAAAGAAAGCTCTCTCCAGAAGATGCACTGTAGGCCAAATCAAGGTTACAGACCTGCTGCAAGGATGCCTGAGCAAGTTTCTACACCAAACGTGCCACAAAACATTCAACTACATAATGTTAACAGACCCAGTGGCCTTAAACCCTATGAATCTACACCACCATTACCTTCAGCTCACACACTCATGATCTGCTCTTCTTTTTAAATAAATAAATAAATCTGCTCTTTTTTTAAAATAATGAGAATGAGCAAATAATATCATCTTGTGTTTTTTCCCAACTAATTGTTTTACCCCACCAGCACTGAAACTATAACTCATTAACAAACAGAAATAGCACGTCTAGAATGCCAATGATTTGCAATCAACATATTTGAACAGCAGGGTGTTGCCCAACTTTCTTCCTTAATGTAATTTTGATTCCTTATGTATTTACTGTAATACAGGAAAAAAAAAAAAACCAGTTCTCAGTTTTAAAACTCTGCAGAGCACAGAAGGAAGGAAATTTGCCAAGTAATACTCTGGTCATAGCACTGTGTGTGAAAAAAAATTATTTGCACTCTATTTTCTCTCTTTGCTGCTTTATTTTTGAACAAACAAAACAAATGTTGAAAAGAAGGAAGTGGATCATCTGTTTTTTAAAGGCAGTAGTCAAGACTTTGCTAACTTAGGTCATTCCCAGTTCAACAAAACACAGGACACCTATGGCATTAGCCCCCATTTTGGGTCTTAGTTGCTTACTTTACCCTTGATCGATGGGGACACTATGTAGTCTTCCAGCAGGGCCAGAAGCACCAGGGAATTAATTTGGGAAAAGCTCCCCTCATACAAAAAAACCTCAACATAGGTGCCGGCTTCTGACAAAGACCCTCTACAACACCTGGAGAGATGCACAGGGACTTCTGCACATCCAGCTTCATCAAGGTCAGCCTTTGCAAACAGCAATACTGAGAGACACCCCAGGTTAGCACTGGAGGAGATAACCCCACAAGTAAAAAATCTCTTCATAGTGCTGTGCTCAAAAGCAGCAGAGAACAGAGAAGTCCAGAAGGTTCACCTGGGCTAGTGGCATCAAACAAATAGCTTTGCAAACACCGAGCAAGGGCTGCTTAAGATTCCCTGCTTTCTCTTCAACACCTTCACAGCAAAAGCCCTCTACAAATATTACACAAGCAGCATCATAACCAAATCCCCTGGGGGCTAAAGACATTTGCCAGGTCAATATGCTTATACAGCTCTGAGAAACAGGCTCTGCCAGACTTACTTACTGTGACTTCAAAGGACACAGTAGCTCCTGCCCATCTGTAGTGTCTGTCCACATCGAGACC
This sequence comes from Daphoenositta chrysoptera, assembly GCA_013397915.1. Classification (NCBI taxonomy): domain Eukaryota; kingdom Metazoa; phylum Chordata; class Aves; order Passeriformes; genus Daphoenositta; species Daphoenositta chrysoptera. The sequence continues at coordinate 4,861 of VZRO01004101.1, read as the reverse complement.
ACCCCTCGGAGTTATATATACCAGACTCTGAAGACGCAGTGTTTTGAAATTGAATATACAGGGCTTGGGGATCTGAGCTTACAACCAGATTAATTGGCACAGATATTCAATTATCATTAAAATTAGTAAGTAGGACAATAACCAAATCCCTTAATGGGTTTTGATTATCTCAGTCTGGGTATTTATCAGAATTACTTTGACACACTGAGTCACTGGGCTCTGGCCAACAGGCACAAGTCACCCCTTAGCCCACTGGAGTTTCCTTCATACTGGAAGCATCAGGACATCCAATGCCAGGAAGAGACAAGTACCACACAATAAACAAGATGGGTATCTGAAACTGTACAAGAAGATTTGATTTGGTCTGAAATCCATTCCCAAGAGAACTATTTCTTTTGTTCCTGTTCAGCAGCTGTCCTCTGCCTCACTATAATTCTGCAGAGTGACAGCAAGCCACTGCTTTTGCAAGAAAGCACCAACCTCCTTCCCGTCAACTTCCCACCAATGTACCAGTATCACAACTCATTTATTTCCTAATCATGTGACAAGACAGCTCTAGTGATGGACAAAACTAGCAACTCTTTTCTAAAACTTCCTAATTTTAAAGTTGATTTTCCCATTACTAGAGTGAAAATCAAGGCTTTGCCCAATTACTATATTAATCAATATCACTAATTTTAAGAATGCAAAATTAACTCCGGAATTGGCAGAGATACTAAAACTATATGTGCTGCCACTGAAGTTAACTACACAGAAACATTCAGTTATTCAATCTGGCATCAAAATAAAGCAAACAGTAAACCAGACAGAGATTGTATAATGAAGTAACGTTATCTTACAGGATTATACTTGTGGTTATGACTTTAATTGTGTAGTCTAGAAGGATTTGTGACAAACTGAATAATCTCACATTATTGTAATGATTTATAATCACAACACTGGCTATGATTTATGGTCTGACTTTACATTTGCACTGCAGTCAACTAAAAAAGTCAGGACATGCCCTACAGTTCTAACCACTTAAAATTACATCTTGCAAGGAGCCCCAACAGCCCTCCAGTCTGGAGGTTTGAAACAAAGGCAAAGCTCTCAAGTGTGTATCTTTCAATTTCTGAAGTAAATAAAGCTAAAATAAAACAAACCTCAGTACCCCCAAGGCTTCTGAACAGAAGACCAAAGGTCACATTTTTGCTGTCCTTTACTGTCGACTGAACTGGGAGCAAGCCACACTGAGCAGACATCATACAGAGCACAAGTTATTTTCACGACCCTCAACTTTAAGTCACAAACTTTAAGAAGGAGCTTCAGGCTCCAGGAGGAAACGAGGAGAATCACATCAGTGCTGTACCCGGAGTCTGAACGCTGAATATGCTAAAACAACCCCCCTGCCCTTGTCCCCTTCCCCTCCCCCCCAAATTACAATAAGAGGTCCCAATGAAAAAGGCTGCCAACACAGACAGAAGGTGCTAGTTTTTCTAAACAGCTGGAGGGGGAAAAAAACCTCTTAAATCCTCCTTTTCAGAAACAGACAATTTCCCCCCCACCCTTGGCATCTGCTGAGTACAATTAGGTCTTGGAGTTAGCATCCCAGAAGGAGTGGCACCTATGCATCCCATAAAAACTCAAATACCTTAAAAAAATCAATTAATTCTAAAGAACACTTTCAATAAATAAATATTTTAAGATGTCCTGTCATCACTTCCTCTCCCACCCTGCCCTCACTCACCAGTTCTTGGTCTAGCACACAGCCTAAGCAAGGCAGGGGAGAGGCTGACTTGCACAAGAGGAACACCAAGCAGCTCTTTCTCACAACCGGGACAAAACTGAAAATGGATTAATGACAATGATATCTCAAATCATAGCAAGAAACGCCCAGTGCCATCTTCTCCTGATAACTCCATCTTCTGTACCCCATTCAATACTGTCAATATTATGGGAAGAATCATTTGGGTTATAGGAAGACCTTTGACAGCAAGAGTCAAGTCACTTGTCCCAAAATATTTTTGCTGAAGTCAAATGCAAATTTCTGCAGCGTAAGAGTTCAGTCCTCCCCCCACTTCAGAGCCAGACGTTCTGATCTTTGCAAGAAAGCATCCCAAGGAGGGCAATTATCCCCAGAAAACACACATCTTTACATGATTCTGGTATATCTTATTGCAGCACCAGTAACAGATCTACAGGACACTATATGCTTCAATATGTAGGTAGTTCATATACATGGAAATCAGTAGGATCCAGGCTTTAGTAATGGAGAATTTCTCTAACAATTTAGGTACATCTACTTCTTTTTACATGTTTTTTGAATTTGATTTTTTCAACTCTTCATTTTGTAAAGTGCCGAATTTAATATAATCAAAGGAGTGGCCTGGCACTTGCTTGAGTATTGATCACAAAGAGAAATAAGTAAGAATATGTAAGCTAAATGCTTATCAAAGCATTTTTGCAAGAACCAAGTATCTACTAATACTTCCCTTCCTGGAAAGTAGCAAAAGGAAGCAAATAAAGGACTGTCTGGGTGTTTTAGCCTGATCTGACAGATTCAGGCTTTAGAAAGCCACCAGCAATCTCTACTCCTTGCCATCACCACCCTTCTCTGAGCTGTCCTAGGGATGCCCAGCTCAGCAGGCAATTTCTTCTCCTCCATCACACCATGCTGATCCACAGTCCCCACCCTTCTCAGGGGCACTTGCATCCTTACCAACCCCAGGGCCCGATCCTGCCTACTCCCTGCAGCTAACTGGCAACTCGTCCATGGATTATTCCTTTCTCAGACCACTAAGATCATACAGGGGCTGGGGAGGATCAAACTAACATGAAAGTCTCATTCACTCCTAACTATAAATTACTACAACATCACAGATGTGTCTTCAGGAAATCATCCTGAAATAGAATTAAGAATCAGTGATGTCCCATTACACATGAAAGAAATAATTGCTCTCTACCCTAAATGCTCACAACTCCCCTCAGGATGGCAGTCTTTATTTTTTTGAGATGATTTGGGTAGGGTTTTTTTTTTTTTTCATCCCAAAATCCTGTTCTAGCAGAAGAAGCAGCAGCCAAACCATGTTCTGCAATTCTTTTCTACTCACTATTCATCCCATGGGGTACAGACAATCAATCACAGTGGCCTGACAGCATACAATATCACAATGGTTTTGCAGAGATGACTGATAGCCGGGTGTCGCCCACATTCTCTTCAACAGTGCTTCATCACTCATGTTGAAGAGCCTAAAGGCTGGTTAGAGGAGCTACCACTTTTCTTTGGAGCAGAGTTAACATGAAAGCCTCCAAGGCATGGATTTGCATCCATGTGTACTGCTCATACTTAACCTCCAATCTGTTTTGCTAAAATATTTTCAGTATTAAACCAACAAACTTCATGGCTACTGCCTGTTTTAGTTACATACACAAAATCATATCGTTCAGCATGCTTTTTCCCTCAAAATGAAGATGTCTGAAGGTAAATTAAGACTATCAACTCAAAATACATTGGGACAAGAAGAGCTTCCAAATAAAACACTGGGATTTTCTTTCAATAGCCAAGAACCCAGTCCTACCTTCCCCTTTCCTATGTGCATGTAGCCTTCAGCAACTGAACAACATCGTTTTTCTGATCAGGACAAGCAAAACCTGAATGATTTCCATTAGTAACTTGAAAAATGGATGAAAGTTTTTTCTAACAATCCTAGATGTTCAGCTGCTGAACTGTTTCTTAATAGTAGAATAATCACACATCAGGACTTTGCAGTAAACAACAGTCAATCAGAAAACTCTCCTTTCAGATTTCAACCTAGGTGAATGGTCTTCAAATAAGCCCTCTTATTTTTATTATCTTCATTCACTGTGTATACACAAGGCAACTGCTTGCCATGAAGACAAAATAGCAGCTTCCATCTGAACACTATTTTCAGGAATTTTGCATTTAAAGTGTTCTCCTTCTGGACATACCTACCATGTGTCTACCTTTTTCAAGCTAGCATTCTTATTTTCATGTGTTTTTCGAGCTGGCTTTCCTGAATGAGTAACAAAAAAAAAAAAAAAAAGAAAAGAAACAGGACTGCTTTCTTGAATTTAGTCACCAAAAAAACCCACATTAACTTGAGTAAAAATATATGCTGTCAAATGGGGCCAGTGCATTTGAAGTCTTATAAAAGGATTATGCAATTAAGTGATAAGTTGTTGGGGTTTTAAAAATGGGTTCTCCATTTGGTTGGGTTTTTTTTCCGTCTTAAAGAATTTTTCCCCATACGTGTTGCTAGGAAACAAATTGCTGAGTACTTAAGAGAGACAAAAGAACTGGCCACAGGGAGGGGTCCAGGTGGCTGCCTTCTTTTACCTGGG
>VZRO01004095.1:0-12466 GCA_013397915.1 Daphoenositta chrysoptera | reverse complement strand
CCCAAATCCCATTCCCAATCCCAAAACTCCCCTTTTCCACCCCCCTCATGACGGGAGAGCTTTTCCAGCCGCAGCTTCCTGAGCTTTTCATGGATAACGGCAGCGCTGCCCTTGGCTCGGGCTGGGAATTTTTATGGAAGCTCGGAATTCCAGCTCCCTGCTTCCAGGGGAGAAGGGAAAACCTTCCCTTCCAGCCGGAGAATTCCATAGTTTTTTGGTTTGTTTTTTTTTTCCCGGAAAGTTTCGGGAGCTTCTCCTCCTCTTCCTCCTCCGCGATTTTTTTTTTGGCGGATTCCTGGCACGACACTGGGGCTGGAAAAATGACGGGAAAGGGAGACTGGGAATATTCCCAGCCTGGAATTGCCACTCCAGCATCCTCTGATGGTGGCTCCGACATTCCCGCTGCCGTTCCCATGGATTTGTTTTCCCTTGGGAGAGCGGGAGAAGTCTGGGAAGGGCCTCAGGTGAGGATTTCCACGGAATTTTGGGATGGAATGGGTATTCCTGTGGAATTCCACGATGTGGGGTATATTCCTGGGATCCAAAATGCTTTTCCCGCTCTTTTCCCGCTGTTTTTTCCCCGCCTTTTTCCAATGGATTTGTTTTCCCTTGGGAGAGCGGGAGAAGTCTGGGAAGGGCCTCAGGTGAGGATTTCCACGGAATTTTGGGATGGAATGGGTATTCCTGTGGAATTCCACGATGTGGGGTATATTCCTGGGATCCAAAATGCTTTTCCCGCTCTTTTCCCGCTGTTTTTTCCCCGCCTTTTTCCAATGGATTTGTTTTCCCTCGGGAGAGCAGGAGAAGGCTGGGAAGGGCCTCGGGTGAGGATTTCTGTGGGATTTTGGGATGGGATGGGCATTCCTGTGGAATTCCAGGATCCGGGGTGGATTCCTGGGATCCCAAATGCTTTTCCCACTGTTTTCCCACTGTTCTTCCTCCCCCTTTTCCGAGTTTTTCCTCGTGCTGCCATGGAGTGGGTGGTCCTGGAGCCGCTGCTACAAAATCCTTGGGATTCACTTCTTCATCCCAAAATTCCTGGCATGTGATCTCCAGGGAAAAAGCAACTCGTGGGAAGAGGGATGAGAAGGAGGAGGATGCGGAGTGACCCCTGGGAGTGGGAATCTCTTCCCGCTGGATCATTCCCTGGTTTTTTGGGAAGGATGAAGGAGTTAAAAATGAATTCCTTTCCCTTATGGAATGGCTCCAGGAGGCTGATGAATGGATTTTTTTGGGAATCTTGGCAGCTCCTGGCCGGGCTGGAAGGCCGGGATGAGCCGAGCTGCCACTGCTTTGTCATCTTCCATGGATTCCTGGTGGAATCAGGAAGCAGGGAAGGGATGATTCCAGCCGGGAATAGCGGCTGGGGAAAGGGAAATCCGGGATCCAGCCGGAGCCTGGAGCTCAGCGGGTGTCCGGGAATGTTGGGAGAGGCTGAAATTGCAGGAATTGTGGTCCATGGGCATCTCCAGGAGCCTGGAATGATGGAAGGGATGGTGGAGATTCCCAGGAATGGGAATGTTGGAGTGGAGGGTCCTGGAAGGGAAAAGGTGGAGCTGTGGGAAAAGTGGGAGATGGGAATGGAAGGAATTGCTGGATAAGGATGGGAAGCTGGGAATTGCAGGAATTCCAGCCTTCTCCAGGATCCTGGAATGTTGTGGGAGATGATGGAGATTCATGGGAATGGGAATGTTGGGCGTGTAGGGTCCTGGAAGGGAAAAGGTGGAGCGGGAAGTGTGGGAAGGGTGGGAGATGGGTTGGGAATGGAAGGAATTTCTGGATGAGGATGGGAAGGTGGAATTTCAGGAATTCTGGCCTAGGGGGAGTCTCCGGGATCCTGGAATGATGGGAGGGATGATGGAGACTCCTGGAAATGGGAATGTTGGCATGTAGGGTCCTGGAAGGGAAAAGGTGGAGTTGTGGGAAAAATGGGAGATGGGAATGGAAGGAATTTCTGGATGAGGATGGGAAGCTGCAATTGCCGAAATTCTGGCCTAGGCAAGTCTCCAGGATCCTGGAATGTTCTGGGAAATGATGGACATTCCCAGGAATGGGAATGTTGGGGGTGGAAGGTCCTGGAAGGGAAAAGGTGGAGCTGGAAGTGTGGGAAGGGTGGGAGATGGGTTGGGAACGGAAGGAATTTCTGGATGAGAATGGGAAGGTGGAATTTCAGGAATTCTGGCCTAGGGGGAGTCTCCGGGATCCTGGAATGATGGGAGGGATGATGGAGATTCCTGGAAATGGGAATGTTGGCATGGAGGGTCCTGGAAGGGAAAAGGTGGAGTTGTGGGAAAAATGGGAGATGGGAGTGGAAGGAATTTCTGGGTGAGGATNGGGAATTCCAGCCTTCTCCAGGATCCTGGAATGTTGTGGAAGATGATGGAGATTCGTGGGAATGGGAATGGGAATGTTGGGGGTGTAGGGTCCTGGAAGGGAAAAGGTGGAGCTGTGGGAAAAATGGGAGATGGGAATGGAAGGAATTGCTGGATAAGGATGGGAAGCTGGGAATTGCAGGAATTCTGGCCTTCTCCAGGATCCTGGAATGTTGTGGGAAATGATGGAGATTCCCAGGAATGGGAATGTTGGGAGTGTAGGGTCCTGGAAGGAGAAGGATCCTTCCCTTCTCCACGAGAACATTCCCGGCTTTCCCAGCTTTCCCTCCCAGCTCCATCCCTTGAATCCCCCTGGTGCCTCCTCTGGAATTGCTCCGACAGCTCCACATCCTTCCCGGGACCCTTCCTGATCCCAGATTTCCCCTTTTAGCCGCATTTCCCTGGATCCGTTCGTTCCGGAGCATCTCCAATGGCTACTCCAGGGGTCGGAATTCCTGGGGAAGTTTTTCCTTCATCCCAGGGTCAGGAATTTCTCCTCCTGCTCCTGGTTTTTCCTCTGGGAAGGTCACTTGGAAAGGATTGGGAAGAAGCCAGGATGCAGCTGGTTGGAAAATTATCCAAGCCCTTGGGAATGCCATCTGTCCCAAATCCGGCTTTTTCCCGGCCTAAATTCCTTCATTTCGGGTCAGGCTGGGATTTTTCCATCGGGATTTGACGGATTTCAGGCCAGCGGGAAAAGTTTGGTGGAATTTCGGAGCCGCTCCGCTTGGAACTTCCCTAAATCCCAGTTTCCTGCCTGGGAATCCAAGGAAAAATTCTCTGCTGGATATAGGGGAAAAAAATTCAAGATTTAGGGACGGTTTGGCAGGATTTGGGGGCTTTTGTGGGAAAAAGGGTTGGAATTGTGGCTGCTCCATCCCTGGAATCATCCAAGGCCATCTTGGAGCAATCTGGGAATGTGGGAATTGGCAGGGATTGGAATGGGATGATCCTCAAGGTCCTTCCCAGCCAGACCATTACAGAATTCCATGAATTCTTGTGTCCCCTTGGCTCCACTTCCTGTTCAGGTGGAGGGACCTTGCTTGGGATTCAGAAATTCCCAACTTTTTCCGTGCTTTGCTTTTCCTTCCGCGTCCATTTTTGCTCGGGAAGATCCCTCTTCCCTATTTTCCACATCCACAGGGAAACTTGGAAGTGCTGGAAGCTCCTAGGTCCTAATCCGACTGTTTCCTGCAGCATTCCCAGATTTTTCATTCCATAACTTCCTGTGTTTAATGGAATTTCTTCCTTGTTTGGAGAAGACCAAGAATTCCCACGGCAAACTCGGTGTTCCTTGGTCAGGATCCATTGGAGTCATCCCAGAGTTTCTGAAATTCCCAAAAAAAGAGAGAGTTTTTAAAAATGCATGGATTAAAAAAAATAGAAAATCATGGAAATCTCCGGGATGAGGGTGGGTTATTCCAGGATATTCCCATTTGTCCCTGGAACCTGTGATAATGTTGGGAATTCTTATCAGTTATCCCCGGAGAAATCCTTGGTGATAAGAGAGGGAGATCCTATCAAAACTTGGATTTTTGGGATGGAATTCCTACTTTTCCTGCTTTTTTCCCTCCACTTTTTTAGGATGGAATTCCCACATTTCCTGCTTTTTTCCCTCCATTTTTCCAGGACATAATTCTCACATTTCCTGCTTTTTTCCCCCTCCATTTCTTTAGGACAGAATTCCCGCATTTCCTGCTTTTTTTCCCTCCATTTTTTAGGACAGAATTCCCACTTTTCCTGCTTTTTCCCCTCCAGTATCCCAATCCTGGGCTTGCATTTTGGCCTCAGCTCTGGAGCTGGATCCAAATCCAGTAAAATTGGTTTGGGATTGACCAGCACGGGAATTCCTGAGGTTTTCCCTTTGATTTCCACATTGATCCCAATGGACTTTCCTTGGATCTTGGTTTTGGGTGAATCTTTTCCTTTGGAATGGGATCAACTTTCCCACTTGGATGAGCCGTGGCCTCTGCCTTGGCACCAAAATCCTTCCTTTCAATTATTCCCAGAGCTGAAATTCGGATAAAAGAGAGGATTTTCCCTGGAATTCTCGGGAAGAGCCTCCATTATAAATCCAATTTTCCAGGCCAAGGCTTTTCAGATCCCTGGGATAATTTCCTTGATCTTTTCGGGCACCAGAGCCTCAATATTTTGGGATCAGGAGCAGGGAATGCGCGTGGCGGGAAAAACTTTTGGACACAGAAATCTTGAATTTAGGAGGAAAATTCCCGGAATTTTCCAAAATAAACAAAATTCCCACTTTTCTTATTTTTTTGGAAGGAATAATTTTGATGCTCGTGGATTTCCTGGCACTTTTCCTGTGTTTTAATCCCAGGATTTGGTCCTTGAGCGTTGCTTTTCTCCATCCTCTGGAAAAATCTCCTTGAAAAAATCCTTCCCCATGGGAATTCCATTGGGGATCCCTAAATTATGGGATATTCCTGGAAAAGCCCCAAAAAGGAGGTGGCACCTTGGTAATGGAAATCTCTTTGGTTTTTTGGGAATAATTTCCGGATTTTCCTGGGAATTCCATTGGCTGTGCATCCCTAAATTATGGGATATTCCTGGAAAAGCCCCAAAAAGGAGGTGGCACCTTGGTAATGGAAATCTCTTCGGTTTTTTGGGAATAATTTCAGGATTGTCCTGGGAATTCAAGATGGATTTGCTCCCACCTTGGCTCCAGACAAGCCTGGGAATTGTTATTCCCACCTGGAACGAGACCCCACAAACGAGGGGCTCAAAGTGCCCTCTAATCCCAACCCCTTGGAATTTGTGCAGTGCCATCACTGCCTGGTTTTCCTTGGAAATGAAGAAATCCGGGAGATATTCCAGTCAGGAATATTTTGGTGTGCGCTGAGCTGGCAGCTGGCCCTGATTCCCATCCCAAAATTAGAAAATTCCTCATTAATTCCACTCCACATCCCGGTGTCCCTCAGCCTGACCTCGGAGCTGTCCCAGTTTTCCAGCGTGACCCAATATCGGAGAGAAAATTCCGGGGGGAATTCAGTTTCCATAGGATTGGGGAGCGCTGGGATCACGGAGCAGGGAAAAGCCGGGAATTCGGACAGGTGGGAAGAGCAGCCGCGGCGCTGTTGGGTTTTCATGGATCGTGTTCCTCGGGATCCAGATTTGGGGGAATTTCAGCCTCGTTTGGGGTCTTGGATTGAGTTTAAAGGGGAGGTTCGGGGTTGGATTTGGGGGTTCAACCAAATTTGGGATCTTGGATTGGGTTTGGAGTTGTATCCACGGTCTGACCTGGAATTGCAACCAAATTTGGGATCTTGGGTTGGGTTTGGAGTTGTATCCACGGTCTGACCTGGAATTTCAACCAAATTTGGGATTTTTGTTGGATTTGAAGGGTTGTCCATGGTCTGACCTGGAATTGCAACCAAATTTGGGATCTTGGGTTGGGTTTGGAGTTGTATCCACGGTCTGACCTGGAATTTCAACCAAATTTGGGATTTTTGTTGGATTTGAAGGGTTGTCCATGGTCTGACTTGGAATTTCAACCAAATTTGGGATCTTGGGTTGGGTTTGGAGCGGTGTCCATGGTCTGACTTGGAATTTCAACCTGGTTTGGGATTTGTGTTGAGCTTTTAGGGACTTTCCATGGTCGTGACTTGGAATTCCAGCAAAATTCGGGATCTCGGCTTGGGTTTTAGGGACTGTCCATAGTCTTGACCAGGAATTCCAGCAAAATTTGGGATCTTGTGTTGGGATTTTTGGGAGCTGTCCATGCTCCGACCCGGTTGAGGAGCCCACACTTCCCTGGACAACATTCCAGGGGATAATTTCCGGGGATTTAGCTGGAGACCATTCCCACATTTCATTTCCGTGGTGTTCCGCTCTGAGCCTCTGCACATTTTCCACATTTTCTTCTCTTTTCCATGTTTTTTTCTCTTTTCCATTCCCATCCATGCTCCAGACCAGCAGCTCCGTGAAGTAGGTAACTATGGAATTTTTCCTTGGGTTATTTTTTTTCCTTCTGGCTTTATCCTTTTTCCCACTTTTTTTCCTTGCTGTGGCCTCCGTGAATTTTCCAAGATTTTTAGAGCTCGGCTTTTCCTGGTTTTCCCTTCATTCCTGCTCTTTATTCCGGATGGGATCAGGGGGGCAGGGCACAAGGAGGGACCTTCCTCTCCCATCCTGGTTTTCCTGCAATTCCCGAAGTTTCCCTGTCCTTGTCTGTCATGAAATTCCCAGAAAGCCCAAACCAGGAGAGGCCTCCTGGGAAAATCCTGGAACGGGGTTTGGTGGGAGTGAGGAATCTGGGGGGAGTTGTGGATCAGGAATCCTGTGGGAATTCTGGATGAGGAATTCCATGGGAGTTGCACTCTTTTCCTGCTGCTCAGGGATTCGGGATTTTGGGAAGAGGTGCTTCCAGCCCCTTGTTGTTCATGGACACAATTCCCGGTGCTCTTGGAGCGACTTTGGATTTTTCCGGTGCCAGGAAAATCCATCCTTTCCCGGTGATCCCTTGGAATCTGATCCCTGATCTGGGCTGGTTTTCCTTGGGATTTTCCAGGATGATTCCACGCAGGAATTTCCAGGAGCTTTTAATGGAATCCTGGGGGGATTGGGAAGCATTGGATGGGGCAGAGCTGATCCCAAAAAATTCCGTTGGACATCCCAACGTTTCCGTGTGCTCCCATCACTCCTCTGCTTCCATATCCATGGAAAACCCCATGTAAAACCCCATGGAAAATGCTCTTTTCCCAGTGTCTTCCAAGGAAATCCCACTGGATTCCCATTCCCGCCGAACAGGAGTTGGGATCAGCTGGATTTAGAGCTGGGAATTGCCTCCTCCAGGCTGCCATTCCCATCAGGAAAAGGAGAGGGAAAACGGGATTTTCCCATCCAATGCACGTGGATTAAGCCTGGGAATTTTGTTGGAATTGGGAATTCCAGGTATCACACAATTCCTGAGGGAATAACTGATGGGAAAAGAGGGAACGGCCTCAGGTTGGAATCAGCAGGAATTTTTCCATGGAAAAGGCAGTCAGGCCTTGGAAGGGGCTGCCCAGGGACGTTTGGAGTCGCCATCCCTGGAGGAATTCCAAGGAATTCCTGGATGTTGGGCTGGGAATAAGGTGGGACTCAATAATCCAGGAGGGCTTTTCCAAGCTCTGGAATTCCCGGATTTCTGTGTTGAATCCCAGGGAAGAGCCGGATTTTCCCAAGGGCTGGGAATTGCCGCGTCATGCTGCAGGGAGCTCCGACTGCAGCGGGGTCAGGGATGCTCAGGAATCTTGGAATTCCCATGGAAAAAAATCCCTCTGGGAGCAAAATGTCCACAGGTTTTTAAGGAAAAGGTGATGTCATCCTCCTTTTCCCTCTCCCTGTCCACCGGGATGAGCTCGGAGCTGCCAATTCCAAGCTGTGGAGGAGCAGCAGGATCCAAAGGAATATGTAAATTTTTTTCCTGGATTTTCAGATCAATCCATGGAAATCAGAATGATTCCAAATGATCCAGCAGGAATCCGGTGTTGAAATTCCCATAGTAAAGCTTGGATTGGGAATTTTTCCATATCCTGCTCCATAATAATTAAATACAAGGAAAAAAAACAGGAATATTCCCTGGAAAATGGGGGTTTGCATTCCCAGCCGGGGTGGAGAGTTGGGAATTTTTGAGGATCCGTAGATCCCTGTCTGGCAGTGGATCCCTGCTTCCCATGGCATTCCATTCTTTTGGAATTCCCAGCTGCAGGGAGCTGGAAGTGCTCCTTGGAATTCTGGCTCCGGCCTTAAAGGAGAGGGAAGCAATTCCCTGGGAAATGAAGGATTTATTCCCTCTGGAATGGGAATGGGGTTTAGAGGGGAATGCGCTGGGTTAGGGAAGAGCCTGGAGCTCTGGATAAGGCTAGAAAAGCTGGAAAAGCCATTCCCAGGAAGCTGCTGTGGTGGGGAGGGAATGGGCATGGGGCAGAGAGGGATGGAATGGGGCAGTGGGAATGGGAATGGGGCAGTGGGAATGGGAATGGGGCAGAGGAAATGGGAATCCTGGGAGATTGGGAAGCTGGGAATAAGGCCCTGGAATCGGGCAGAGAGAGATGGAAATGGGAATGGGGCAGTGGGAATGGGAATGGGCTCTGGAATGGGGCAGCAGAAGTTGGGAATGAACTCTGGAATGGGGCAGTGGGGGCTGGAATGGGAATAGAAATGGGGCAGAGGGAGTGGGAATGGGAATGGGGCAGTGGGAATGGGAATCCTGGGAGATTGGAAAGATGGGAACAGGCTCTGGAATGGGGCAGTGGGAACAGGAATGGGACAACGGGAGCCAAACCGGATTCTCAAGGACTCGGCTGCTCCCCTTTGGATGCGGATCCAGGTTTTCCATGTTTTTTGGGGAATGGTTCTGCCCTTTGTGCCGCATTCCACGCGGGATGGGCTCATCCCGATCCCTGTCTGCATTCCCAGGCCTCTCCTGCTGGCTTCTCTGGGAATTCTGGCAGGGATCCAGCATTCCCAGGGCTTCCCATGGAGCTCCTCATCCTGCCAGGAGCTGCTCTCCCGCTGCTCCGGGGGCGGGAATTCCGGGAATTCCTTCCCTAAGGCTGCTGAGGATTCCCTCTCCCGCTGATTTATTCAGGATGGGGGATTCCCAAATCCTGCTGTTTTCCAGCTGGGAATTAGAACAGGGAGTGACAAAGCCAATCCCGAAATTTTCCTCAATCCTTGCTTACAGGGCTGATCCCAAAACTTTCTGGGAATGAGGATTGTTCAGGGAGGGATTTGGAAAATCCCCTCTGGCTGGAATAACATCCGAGACATTTCCCAGCTCGGATTATCCAAGGAATTTTCGCTGCTGGAATGGCTTTAATCCCTCAAAAACATCCCGGCTTTTCAGCGGGAAGAGGATTCCGGCGGATTCCGGAGGCAGCCAAAGGGATTCCCTGAACTCCTGGGGCTCCTCCTCCTCCTCCCGGGAAAAGCTGGGAGCAGCCTGGCAGCAGGGCCGGGTTTCCTTGGATCCCTGACTCCTTTCCCATCCATGTTTTCCGTGGGCACGGGTGCGAGACGGCTCCGGCTGCTCTTCCCGGCTTTCTGGAGCTCTCGGGAATGCCAGGAAAACCCTGGGAAAAACAGCAGAGGATGGTAGGGAATGCAGGGAATAAACCCTGGGAGAGGGAGCTGCTCTGAGGGCTGGGAGAGCTGGGAATGTTCCCCTGGAGAAGGGAAGGATCCAGGGAGAGCTTCCAGAACATTCCAGGGGCTCCAGGAGAGCTGGAGAGGGGCTGGGGACAAGGCCTGGAGGGACAGGACACAGGGAATGGCTTCCCACTGCCAGAGGGCAGGGATGGATGGGATATGGGGAAGGAATTCCTGGCTGGGCTGGAATTCCCAGAGCAGCTGTGGCTGCCTCTGGATCCCTGGCAGTGGACAAGGAAAGGTTGGAGCACCCTGGGATCGTGGGAAGTGTCCCAGCCCTTGGAATTTGTTGGGATTTCAGCTCCATTCCCACCCAAACCATTCCAGGATTCCCTTTCCCAAGAGCGATCCCAGTCTGTTGAAGGAATCCCGCTCCTTTTCCCAAATCTTCCCGGGGTTTTTCCCAGGCTGGAGAAGGGATTCGAGGAAGTTCCAATCCATGGGGTGGGATCCCAATCCCGCTCCATGGACACAGCAGCCCGGGATCCACTTGGGAATCCCAGCATTCCTGAGCCTCGGGAATTCCCATTTAGATATTTGGATTTTCCAGTGCCAGGAAAATCCATCCTTTCCCGGTGATCCCTTGGAATCTGATCCCTGATCTGGGCTGGTTTTCCTTGGGATTTTCCAGGATGATTCCACACAGGAATTTCCAGGAGCTTTCCATGGAATCCTGGGGGATTGGGAAGCATTGGGTGGGGCAGAACTGATCCCAAAAAATTCCGGAACGAGCTTTTCCCAGGATTTCCTGTTGGATCAGTGCCTCATTCCCACTTTTCCCTCCTGGATCCAGCATTCCCTGGATTGGCCCATCTATAGATCCAGCAATTCCTGGATCCTGCTGCTCTCCCAACACCAGGAAATTGCAGGAAAAGGGAATTTCTCCCTGTTTTTTTTTCCTATGGAATGTGCTCAGCATTCCACCTTTTTTTGTTGTTGTTTTCCTTCCTTTTATTCCCTGGAATGCTTCCGTCGGCATTCCTGGGTTCTGGAAAGGAGGGAATAGCAGGAGGAGGAAACTTCCAGCACAATCTCCACTGGATTTGATCCCTTTGGATCCTTTCCAGCTCCGAATATTCCTGGATTTTCTGAGCTGTCGCCTTTTCCTGGCTGGGATTTGACGGATATCCATGGCTGGGAATTTCCCGGGAAGCTGAATCCAGATGCCTTTGGATCTTCCTGATCCTCCCAGGATTCTCCTTGTATTGCCAACATCCTGGAATTGGCTCCCGGAGGAATCCTGGATCCATGGAATTCTGCTTTTCCCACTGAGTATGGAGATGGGAACAGTTTTCCCTCTTCCAGGAGCTGGAATTCCCTGGATCCTGATGGATTTGGGCAGGATTTATCCCGGTTTTTGGGTGGAGTGGAGCAGCCGGAGCCATTCCAGGGCCACATTCCCTTGGGAATTCCACTCCTGAGGCTCCCACCCTGCTGGAGCTGTCGGGAATTTGAGATTCCTTGGGATGAAGGAATCTCATCCCTTCGGGATGGAGAAGTGCTGGGAATTTGGGAATAACGAATTGTGCCGGGACTCATCCCAGTTTTCCAGGCAGGATTGGCTTTGGGAATTCCAGGGGGGGCTGGAAAGTCCTGGAATTCCAATGCATGGAAAAGGAAAGGCCACGGCTCCATGGAAAACCCATTCCCACTGGGGGAATTCCGCTGGGGGTGGGATACAGATCCTCGGGAATAGGGAAAGAAAACGGGAATGAGGAGAGGAGAAGGATTCATGGATCATGGGAAGGATCCGGAACCCTTTGGATCAGCAGATCCTGTTCCCAACCTCCCTCCTGGCTCCCCAGTCCCGAATTTCTGCTGAGGCCGAGAATTCCTCGGGAACATTTCCCCGGCTCCGTTCGTTCCCTCCCTTTCCCGTTCCCTTTGATTGCCGCTATTTTTTCCAAGGAATGCTTGATTAGAGCCGGAACGGCGGGATAATGACGGGAATAAAAGCCGGATAATTTCCCAAATCAGCTCCACAGCTGGAGCCGGCGGAGTGGGAACGGCTCCGGGGGCTCATTCCGGGATCCATCCGGAGCTTCTCCCTGGATCCATCCAGGGCAAATCCAGCTCCTGGTGCTGATTCCCAGATCCATCCGGAGCCATTCCGGATGGAATGGCTGATTCCTGGGTCCATCCAGGGCAGGAAGAGCTCCCAGATTCTTGGATCCATCCAGAGCCATTCCCGGTGCTGATTCCTGGATCCATGTGGATTTATTCCAGCTCCGGTTGCTAATTCCTTGATCCATCCAGAGCCGTTCCTGGTACTGATTCCCGGATCCATCCGGATCCATTCCAACTCCAGGAGCTGATTCCCGGATCCATCCGGCGTCATTCCCTACCCTCATTCCCTACATGGATCAGGGACTCCCTGCGGCAATCCCTGCTGGAATTCCAGCCCTATCCCGACCCTGCGGGATGAGGATGGAAACTGTTGGAAGGGAGGAGGAAAAACTGGGAACGGCTGAAGGAGAAAAGGCGGATCCAGGGGGATTTTATCCCTTTTCCCAACTTTCTGACTGGATCGGAGGTGGGATCGGGATCTGCTGCCAGGAATGAGCCCCAGGAAAAGAGGGAATGGCCTCAGGCTGGGCCGGGGGAGGCTCAGGGGGGATTTTTGGAATCATTTTGGGATCATTTTTCCATGGAAAGGGCGGTCAGGCCTTGGCAGGGGCTGCCCAGGGAGGTTTGGAGTCGCCATCCCTGGAGGTGTCCAAGGAATTCCTGGAATTCCACTCAGGGCTGGGATCGAGCCCAGCTCGGACTTGGTGCTCTGGGAATTCTTTTCCAGGCTCAGGAATTCTGGGATTCTGTGGATTTCAGCTCTGAGTCCAAATTCCCAGTGGGATTCTCCCTGAGGATCTCATCCCAGAGGATGCTGGGCCTGGAACTGGGGACATGGAGCAGCCTCGGTGCCCTTGGAAAAGGGATGGAATGAGCAC
>VZRO01004091.1:3748-30370 GCA_013397915.1 Daphoenositta chrysoptera | reverse complement strand
AAATCACCAATTTAATGTTCCTCAATCATTTTCCAAGTCCCTGAAGGTTTTTGCCTTTCTGCCAGAGCTGCTGGTGTTGAGTTGGCTTGGAAAAGATTGTTCCTTCCAACCTTTATCTTTAATAAACATCAAGAGCTATGAGGACAAATATCCATGGCTGCATTCTCCTTCTTGGAATCGCAGAATCCCAGACTGGGCTGGGTTGGAAAGGACCTTAAAGGTCTTCCTGTTCCAGCCTTTTGCCATGGGCAGGGACATCTTCCACTAGACCAGGTTGTTCCGAGCCTGTCCAACCTGGCCTTGAGTATTTACGAGCCAAGGCATTGGATAATTCCTTGATGCTATGAAAAATAAAAAAAAAACAAACCAACCAAACAAAAAAAACCCACCAAAAAACAAAACAAACCACCCTTGGAACCAGCTCTTTTTTCCTTTTCTTCCCAAATAAAAGCTCTGGAGGGATATGCATTGCAAATGAGCATCTCCACCTGTTAGAACTTTTTATATTTTTAATAAAAGTTACTGGTTTTTATTAATGATCAGAAATGTCACATTCAGAATATTCTCTTCATAACAGGGACAAATTCCTGTTCTTGGCAGTCCCGTTGCTGCCCACCACCTTGTGTCCAGGGTAAATTCACTCCCTAATTTTCATTCCAACAACAAAACATAACTCAGAGCAGTCCCTGCAGGAGGTCATTCATATTCCTGGAGCATTTGCATGAGGGAAATGTGAATTATCTCCCCACAGCAAAGCTGTCCCATGAATTAATGTCCCTCCTCCGCTTCTCCTCTGCTGCAATTTCACACTTGAGGGACAAAAATTCCCTGGGGCCAGGGAGGTTCCTCACCCGGAGTCCAGAGGGGAATTTCTGGCAAATCAGTGCCCTGGGAAAGCTGCTAAGGATGGCAAAGGGATTTGATCCTGTGGGATGGGCCGTGCCGGGGGGTCCCTTTCCCCCTGTGGGCTCTGAGGCAATGATGTGTTGTAATTAACTCTCACTCTGTGAGTTAATTACGATTGGAGGCACAGCTCCGAGCAGAGGCCAGCAGGCAGCACCCACAGCACTGCAGCGAGAGAGGCTGCTCAGACCTACAGGCCCAGAGAAAAACAGGGAATTATTGCCCTAAAGCCTACAATTCCTGGGAATTCATCTCCCTTGCTGCAGCCTGGATCGCCCTCCCTGTTTTTAATTCCTGCCGGGCTCCTCTCCTCACCCACAGCCCCCAACCCCCCTGGATGGAAACAGATCCCGGAATCTGAGCAAACCCAACCCTCTGAGCAACCTCACCATCCCTGTGTAGGGCTGGGAAGCTGGAAACCCCCGGAACCGAGTCCTTCTCACAAAGGGGCTTCCTCAGCCAAAGGATAAGCACTGGGGAAGCAAAAGGAGCTTTGGAGGGATGTGCTCGAGACATCAATCCTGATTATTAAAAATGAATTATTTCTCTTAGCAGTGTCCATTAATGGAAAGACTTCTGAAGATCTGATCGACCTTCCTGTGTTTCCTTTCTCTGCTGACTTTCAGTTCTGTGGCCTGAACAGGGAGATTGGGCAGGATCAGCCTCATTCGTGCTCCATCCCTTTTTTGGCTCAAGCTTTGTGAAGACAACAAATCCAACAGTGAAAAGGCTGATTAAATAACCCTGTGAGATGATGTCTTTAAAAAAAATTTAAAAATGCTTATACAACCACCCTGCTGAGATCAGTTTGAAGTGTGGGGCTGAAGCCAAAATTCCTCCTCTGTGGGTGAGGAGTCGGTGCCACGCTGGGATGTTCAGGCAGGTGAGATCCCATCTCCTGCTGCCACACCTGGAAAGGCAGGGGCTGTGCCTGAGAGCGGGGTGCTGGCACTGCCAGGCAGTGATATCATGGTGCTGTCACCACCACGCCCTGCAATCACACAGGGCTTTCATTCAGCTCCTTTTGGCACAAGGAAGAGAAAAGCTGCTTCACATCAGCAGGGGGGAAGGTATGGACTCCTGGGAACATCCCACAATCCCAGGATGGGTCAGGCTGGAGGGGACCTCAGTGGGTCACTGGTGCCACCTCCCTGCTCCAGCAGGGCCATCCCAGCCTGTGCTGCTGCCTGGGATTTCCTCACAGGGTGCAGGGCCTTTGTTCCCCAAAAGCCACCCTATTTTCAGAAGGTCTGACCTCTGATCGTTCCTCTTTCTCCCTCGTTCCCCTTGTGCTGGCAGCCAGTTTGCCACTACAACACTTCAACAAGGAAGATTTTGTTTTTCCCTCTTTATTTACAGCCCAGGAATAAAGTTCTCCATGGCCTTTCCAACAGGGAGAGATACAATCCATCCTGGACACACATCAAAAGGATGCCAGGCTGATTTAGGCTAATAAAGAGCATCATTGAGATAATGAGATTAAGGCTGACTTGTTCATGGTGTCCCTGCTGGAAACTGCTCCAGGATAGGCCTTCCATGTTCCTGGGAGCTGGGGAATTAGAGAGGAATTTTGCTGTAGCCCAAAAAGCATTGACCTGGTTGTGCAGCCCTCCCACACCCAGCACTTCAGAGGTTCATTGGGAAAGATCAGGATACTGAGCTGTTCCCAGCTCGTTTTCCCATCCCTAGACAGAAAGAGGCAGCCAGTGGGAACGCCTTGTTCATCTTGGAGAGATCCACAGGACACATTCCCAAGGGTGGGAGCTGAAACTGAGCTGGTGGGGAGGAAGAGAAGGGCAGCACGTGGGTGAGAGGGACCAGCTCTCCCCCTTTGCTGGTCTGCTTTAGAATCGTGGAATGGTTTGGGTTGGAAGGGGCCTTAAGGATCATCTCATTCCACCCCTGCCATGGCAGGGACACCTCCCACTGTCCCAGATTGCTCCAAGCCCCGTCCAGCCTGGCCTTGGGCACTGCCAGGGATCCAGGGGCAGCCACAGCTGCTCCGGGCACCCTGTGCCAGGGCCTGCCCACCCTCACAGGGAAGGATTTCTTCCTGATATTCCATCTAAACCTACTCTGTCAGCCTGAACCCATTCCCCCTTGTCCTCTCACTCCAAATCCTGATGAAGTTCCCTCTCCAGTTTCCCTGTGGCCCCTTCGGACTCTGGAAGGTTCTGTGAGGTCTCCACACAACCTTTTCCCCTCCAGGCTGAACAGTCCCAGCTCTCCCAGCCCCTCCACAGGGGAGGTGCTCCAGTCCCTTTATCATTTTTGCGGCCTCCTTTGGAATTGCCCGAGCAGCACCAGACCTGTGCCCAGTATTCCATATCCACTGGCAGCATCCAGCTGCACGTTATCCCCAGGAAAAGCAGGACTTGCTGAGCCACCTCCATTCTCCACCTCCTGCAGCCATTTCCAAACAACTTAAACCTCCCACGAGTTCGGCATCCCAAGAGTTAAATGAAGTCATGGACGAGTCTGAACAACAGAGGAAAAGATTCATTTATTCCAGGCTTTCTGTGGAATTGCTCTGGAATACACTCAGCAATTCAGGAAAAAGCAAAGTGCTCCCTTGGGAAGCAGTCTGGGAATGTGAACACCCCCTGGGAGGATGCAGACAGGCTCTGCTGTGGTTTTGGGGAGGCTGCTGGAGCCCCGGGCCGGACCCTCGGGGCTGTGGCTGAGGAGCTGGGGCAGCTGGGCTGGCACTGCCCCCTGAGGGACACTGGGGCTGTCCCCTGTCCCCTGTCCCTGGCTGTCCCCTGGCCCTGGCTGTCCCCGGGCAGGGCCGAGGGCAGCGTGGTGGGGCTGGCACAGCCCGGCCGGGCCCTGCAGCCCCTGGCTTGGCAGGTGACCACAGGAAGCACCGAGCTCCTGAGCTCATTTCCACCCGACCAGGGCTTCGTTAGGAGCAAAAATAACTCGGGAAAGCAGAGCCAAACACGAGTCCTGTCGTGGAGGGCCTCGGTCACCCGGGCCCCCTCCCTCCCTTCCGCGCTCCTCCTGCTCCACCCGGACATCCCAGCACCACAGGAGCCCCGCTGGCACCCCGATCCTTTCTATCACCCTGCTCCTTAAAAAGCAGCCATCACCCTCGATTGCCAGGTATTCTCTTTCTCTTTTGCAAAAAGTGGGATTTTTAAAAAAGAACAGGAGGAATGCTCCTAACCCGAGTGCGGTCCCCTGTGTTATTCCTCCTGAGATCTCTGGGGTATTTCCTAAATCTCACTGTTTGAACAAGGAGCTTTCCCAGCCCATTTCCAAATAAAGCTGTAGGAACAGCCAATTTTTCAGCTTGGTGGGTGAACAAAGAAAGCAGAGGAAAATTAATTAGCTCAGCCTGAGCGGAGCTGCATTTTCCCCTCTGTTGTTTCGCAAAACAGCAGTGACAAAGAAGATGAACTAGACCCAAACCAAGAGATTTGCTTTGATTGGTTCACCTTTTTCACTCTTTCGCTAAAATATAGGTCATATCTCAAAAGGAAAAAACCAAAAAGATGAGGCTGAAAGGCTTCTTTCAAGTTGTCAAAATGAAAAACTTCAGCACTTTTGTGGGAAGTGAAATCCTTGTGGGACACAAACATACACAAAACCTGACCCCAAAAATGTGTAAATCATTTCCTTCTCCCATAAACAACGTTTTCCTCAAAATTTTCAATCTACCAGGGACAAAATTCCGCAGATCTCCTTGGCAGCATTCCCCTGGATAAGGGATACATCTGAACAGAGGATTGATAGAAAGACAAGGAGATCCAGGGATAAAGATCCCATCCAAGAACGAGGCATGGAAGAACTCATGGCAGGAAACAAGTTTCCTTCCAAGTCAGGCACTACTGAACTCCGTGGCACAGCAAACAGCCTTTGATCCGGCTCCAGGAGTCACTGATAAGCAAGGAGGGTTATTTCTCACTCGAAGTTTCTGATAAGAAATGTCCACATGCTCCCCCCAGAGGAATTAAAACACAAGAAACCCAAATCTGGCAGGGCTTAATTCCACCTTGTTGTGCACGGGAAAAATGGAGCAATTGAGCTCAGTCTGCATCCAGCAATTTATTAAGTTCTGCATAATTAATGAGCAGTGACATGTTCCGTGTGTTTTCTGAAGTGATCCCATTTCCTGGGGATGAACTCACAGCTGACTGTGCATTGCTCCTTCTTCTGGCTCACATTAAACATGAAATATTGATGGAAATACCAACTTTGCAGGGTTCTCCACACTGAAATGATGGTTTAGAGCAGAAGGGCCCCGCCACCCTCCAGGAAACCTTGCAAAAAGGTGACTCAGCTCTCCAGAAGTGCTGCTCTTACAACCTTCCTGCTGCACAGCAGGGAAAGAGAAGCTCTGTTTAATTATTCTCCGGACAATTAAACTTTGCAAAGGCACATTGAGGCTGTAGCACTGCAGAGGAGGTGGATTTCTTGCAAATGAAGGCCACGTGAAGAGCAGGGTGAAAGTTAAACGGGTCTGAGAAGCTGCTTATCAAAAACAGAGAAAAGAAGGAATTTCAGGAAGAATTTCTTCATGGGAAGGGTGGTCAAGCATTGGAACTGCCCAGGGAGGTTGTTGGAAGGAACTGCCCATCCCTGGAGGTGTCCCAGGAATTCCTGGAGGTGGCACTCAGAGCTCTGGGCTGGGGACAAGGTGGGGATGGGGCACAGGTGGGACTCGATGGGCTGGGAGGGCTTTTCCGACCTTAATGATTCTGGGATTCTGGGATTCCCCAGCCCTCACAGCAGCATCTTCCAGGGAGTGCAGGGATGCCCAGGATGGGGAGAAGCAAACCCTGAGGGACACGAGTCCAGCAAGAAGCTGCAGGGATGCTCTGGGTGCTCAGACTGGGCCGGGGCTCCCCCAGCAGTGGAGCCAGTCCAGAACTCCATCAGCCTGGCAGGGCAGGGCAGGGCAGGGGAACTCTGGAACGGGAGCAGGGCCTGGCAGCACATCCCTTCGTGGGGACAGAAACTCCCTTCCCCTCCCACAACAGCCCGGGGCTACCGGAGAGGGTGTTGGGAAAGGATGTGACCTTTGGGAGAGCACATCCGAGAGCAGGGAAGCTTTATTATTCCACAGCAGCCACAGCCTGGAGGGAGATTAAGTTGTCCCAGGGACAAAGCTGAGCTCTGCAGTCTCGCTGCCAGTGCTTTGGCAGGGCAGGGCTGGGTTTAATGAGGGCTGACAAACAGCAATGGAATAAAAGGGCCAAAACCATCTTTGAGTACATGTGCATCAGCCAAACGTGTTCCATCAGATCCACCCGACACATCGGCCACTCCTGCGTCCCCCAGGTGGGATTCCTCCCTGGAATGGCTCTCCTGAGAGTGGAGAGTTGGCACAGAGACTGAGATGGGAACCGCTGGGGTGTGCAGGACACGGATCCAGCTCAGGAGCCCCTTGGCAGAGCGCCGGGCATGACCCAGGCACGGCCACACATCCCCGGGCTGCATCCCCAGGGACACAGCCTTCCCACACAAACTGCCCTGGGAATGCTGCTCCTTCCCCACCAGCTGGTCTGCAGATGCCATCTGCCACCTCCCCACCTCTGCAGTGCCACCGGGTGTCCCTTGCCAGCCGGGGTGGTGGTTCAGCCCACCACAAACCAAGAATCCCCACGTTTGCATTCTGTATTCATGCTCTGCTCATTTTTCCACCTTTTGCTTCCAGGATCCGTTTGTGATGCCAGGGAAAAAGGTGGAAAAAGCAAGCTTGATCTGTTTGGGATATTTCCATCTTCCCACAGCCACCTCCTGCCACCGCCCTGGGGTCTGGGAGGGCTCTGCAGGGGAAGGAGGAGCACTCTGAAGTCTTCAAGATGGAAAAAATCCTTCCCTGTGAGGGTGGGCAGGCCCTGGCACAGGGTGCCCAGAGCAGCTGTGGCTGCCCCTGGATCCCTGAAGTGCCCAAGGCCAGGCTGGACAGGGCTTGGAGCAATCTGGGATAGTGGAAGGGGTGGGACTGGATGAGCTTTGAGGTCAAATTCTAATTCTGTTTCACTGGTCTTCCCCAATCAACCGAAATGAAGCTGAATTCTGCCCTGCAAGGCTTAGGTTCATTTCACCTCTGTCCCCATGTGGAGAAGAACCAGCCCCCTCAGGAAAATTCACTGCAAAAACCACTGGAAATGGCCCCAAAGCAGGACTTTCAATGGCAAAGCACCATCCTTGCCTGGCTGGTGGCATCAGAACAGTTCCACCTGCCCCAGCAGTGCCACACACCCTCCCCTCAGTGCCCTGCTCTCTCCTAAACCCCACCAGGGCTCTCAGAAAAGCTCAGTTTGTTTTTGGGGAGCTTGCAGAGTTCACAGCCTTCACAGTGCCAGCCTCCCTGATTGAGATAAACAATTTCCGTGACACTTTCCTAATTATGGAGAAGAGTTTCCTAAAGGGGACTGAACTCTCTGCTCTGCACTGATGGGAAAAGGAATAACTGACATAGTTGCAGCATTTTTCATACTGGAAGATCCAAAATCCTGCTGTAAACACAATCTGTGAAGTGGGCATTTCTTTGCTCAGCACTGAAACACAACTTTGAAAGCGAGAAGGAGCCAGGCAGAGATTGTTTTGGGGGTTTCAGTCAGGAATTGGGAGGTTTCATAAAGAGGATGTTACAGTTTGGGGGGGAAATCACAGATTTGAGCACAATTCAAGCAGGTTGTGGCCCAGTTCCTGGTATGGAAATGCAGAGCAGTTGGATGAACATCCTGGTTAGGAGCAGGATTTTTCCTCTCTGGCAAACCATCAGAGCTCTTCCAAAATGGATCCAGCCTCGTCCTTCCCAAATCTCTCTGTAAATTCCCCTCAAGGATTGGAAACACAATCTCTGGGAATGGCATTGCTCAGAAATGCTCTAGTTCAGGGAAATGATCTTCTCCATGTCCACTCTGCAGCCAGGCCGTGGAGGAGGAACTCGGAGCCAGCCAGGAGAGCCCCTGACCCCCAGAATGTGCCCACCTGTGCCACCTGAACCGGGCAAGAGCTGCCAACAAACCCAGCCCAGGGAGGAATCTCCGTGCAGCTTTTTGGGGTGGCTTTTACAGGATTTGGGTTGCCTCAACCAGAGCTGCATTTATCCCTTCACCTCCAAGGGGATCAATGTTGTCTGCCTGGGTCCCAAGAGCTGGAATAAGGGCAAAAAGGATGGAGTGTCCAGCTCAGGTGCCCCAGCCCCTCGTCCCTGCAGTCCCTGTCTGTCCCTGCTGCTCTCCCTGCTTGGGGACATGGACAGTGACACTCCGGGGGTGGCTTGGCCACTTCCCTCTGCTGTCAGCCCAAGCTGGCAGCCCTGTGCTCATCTCTGGCACTGTGAGGAACAGCAGAGGCAGCCAAGCTCCCAGTGGGAGGAAAGGTAAAGTGTTGGCAAATGCTGGCCTGTCCGCCCTGAAGGCCACTGCTCCTGCAGGTGACACGTTCCTGTCTCCTGAGGAGGGCTCAGGGCAAATCCAGGAGGGTTTTCCTCTCCCACGTTCCTGCTGGGATGTGCACGGGCCCCTCCATCAGTGAGAAAGGGAAGCAGAGGTGCCTCTTGCAGGACACTTGTCCCCAGCTGGACACGGCCCCACCTCATGCAGGGTGGCTGTCCCCTTGCATGGACAAGTGACAGGGACCCCCTGCTCTGCCTGGGCTGTTTTTCCCAGCTCTCCCCTTTTCCCAGCTCTATCTCGGAGTGTTGCACTGGATTGAAGCTGTTTTTCAGGGGAGAAGCATAAACAGAGCTCTGAGGGACACTCATGGCTGTTTATTTGCCTGGTGCTCTTGCCTCCTTTCTTGGTCATGGTCACAAGAAAACATTTTTTTAAAAAAATTCAGTAGAAGAACAAATTAATGGCTTCCTCCAGCCACGCTCTGCTGGACAGCAAGAGCAGCTGGCACCCACAAAGGGGGAGAATTGTGACTCTGAAAAGACTGGGAATAGGTCCCTGGCTTTGGAGAGAAGCTGGGATCAAGCAATCACTGAGGGTGGAAAAGCCCTCCCAGCCCATCGAGTCCAGGCTGTGCCCCATCCCCACCTTGTCCCCAGCCCAGAGCTCTGAGTGCCACCTCCAGCCCTTCCTTGGGCACCTCCAGGGATGGGCACTCCAAACCTCCCTGGGCAGCCCCTGCCAAGGCCTGAGCACCCTTTCCATGGGGAAATTCCTGCTGCTGCCCACCCTGAGCCTCCCCTGGCCCAGCCTGAGGCCGTTCCCTCTGCTCCTGTCCCTGTTCCCTGGGAGCAGAGCCCGACCCCCCCGGCTGCCCCCTCCTGTCAGGGAGTTGTGCAGAGCCACAAGGGCCCCCCGATCCCCCTTTTCTCCAGCCTAAAGATCCCACAGAAGGAGGGACACACTCCAGGCTCCTGTTCCAGCTCTTCCCAGATATTCCCCTTCCAGCTCCTCTCCTCCAGCTGCTTCCCCGCAGCCTCTCCTGCACTGCTGGATTTCCTGGCCCATCCCTGCAGGCTGTCAGCATTGAATGTCTTTCCTTTTGCCACCACTGACCCTCTTTCCCCGTATCCTGGCTCATCCTGGGAGAACAAGTTCTTCCTGGCTGTTCCTGCAGCCGGGAGCTGCAGGGAGCGAACGCTGGGGATTGAGCTCCGTGCCCTGGACCTTCTCCCCTCACAGATGTTCCCTGGCTGATCCCTCCTGCTCACCTCTGGGGCCAGGAGCAGCCGTCCGCTCCCTCACACTCACAGCTGGGAGTGACTCCGTGGAAAATGGAAAAACACTGCATCAGGAGCAGGCACCTCAGCTGCTTGCAGGAGGGGAAGTTTCCTCCCCACCTGCCCGGGGCAAGCAAAAAACCAAACCTAAAAGGTGTCCCTTGAGCTGCTGGTCTGGGATTTTGGGACGTTTAACAATAAAGTGGGTGGAAAGGAGGAGCTCTGTGGGTGCTGGTGGGGAAATGAGGCCAGGGCTGGATGAGGGAATAACAAAAGAACAGGCCAGGGAGGCAGAGAACATCCCCAGCTCGTGCTGGGGCTCCAGTGCGGTCATTCTGGTTCTTAAAGAGGGCTGTGTGTTCATCTGGCCCTAGAGGAGGCTGGGACCAGGACAGGAGCCGTGGGTGCAGCTCGTCCCTGCTCCTCGGGCCCCGGAGCCTCCGGCCTGTGCAGGGCTCCAGCTGCTCAACCGGGAGAGCTTTGTCTCCGTGGAGCTCTGGACAGGAGCGAGCTCAGCCCCGGCTCCCCAGCTCCTGCAGCAGCTCCAGAATCCCTGCAGGCTCCTCCATCCCTGCCCCCATTTGCAGGATAACAATCCCAGTGATTAACAGCCCTCCGAGGATGAGCTTCTCCGGGGCAGCGAGAACTCGGAGTGCCAGTGCCTCCAGAACCTCAGGCTGCTGCAGGAATCTGGAGATGAGAAGTGGAGATAGGGAAATGAGCTGCCAGGCCAGGGTCCAGAAGGACATCTGAGAAATCAGGGAATTCTATTCCAAAGGCATAACTTTTTGTGTTCTCACAGCTACAAATATAGCTCCCAGAACAGGCTCTTCCCTGGCAGGGCCCGTCTATTTGGCTCATCAGAGTAGTAGCCAGGCAGAGGATAAAGATCTTTGCTATCAACCCTTTTAGCTAAGAAATGGAGCCTAAATGAACCTTTTATAGGCAAACATCTGGAGGAGGGTGGATGGAGTGAAACTGTGCTGGGAATTCACTGCAGCACTTCAGCAATTCCCTTCCTCTCTCCAAACTCTCACAGTGCTCTTGCTTTTCTTCAGGCTTGACTTCGTTTATAGTTTCTCCCCTGAATTTTCCCCAAAATTTTCTGAATAATTGCTCTGTAATAGGGCCACGAGGTTGATAAGGGGACTGGAGCACATTCCCTGTGGAGACAGGCTGAAAAGGTTGGGGATATTCAGCCTGGAGAAGAGAAGATTGTGTGGATGCCCCTCGGCCTTTTCCAGTACCAGGATTCCAAGGGGTTCCAAGGAAGCTGGAGAGGGACAATTCATCAGGAACTGGAGGGACAGCACAAGGAGAACGGCTTCACGCTGGAAAAGGGGAAATTTAGGTTTCATATGTGGAAGAAATTCTTTCCTGTGAGGCTGGGGAGGCCCCGGCACATCTGATTAGGATTAAATAAACCTTTGTTGTTTGTCAAGCAATTTATCTTCCTGATTTACTTCCCAAATGCAGGAGCCAGTGGAACGCCAAGGTAGAGCCAGGTCTTGCCCCAGAGGTGCCCACAGCCCTCAGCTGTTCAGGCCCTCTGCTGTGACGTCCTGCTGCAGTAAAAGCAGTGCCTGTTCATGCATTTGAGCTGTGCCTCTGCCTGAAACATCTGAGTGCAGCCTTGGAAATGCACTTCTCGTTTATCTGCTTTCCCTCTACACATCCCATGCACGAAACCCCCTCAGACTGGAACTTTTCTGAACAGCTGCAGCCTGGTGAAGCAGCTCTGTCCATTTGAAGCCATTTCCCCTTGTCCTGTCCCTCCCTCCCCTGGAAATCATCTCCCTCCCTCTTTCTTGGAGCTCCTTCAGGTCCTGGAAGGCCACAGTGAGGTCACTCCAAAGCTTCTCTCCTCCAGGCTGAACAACCCCAACTCTCCCAGGTCTAATCCCCAGTTTCATTTCAGGTAAATTTTAGGGCCAAAGCTTTTGGCTTTGCCACCCTGAGGTCCCCTGGGGCAGTTTAGTGACAGTCCTTGTGGCTTGGCTCCTTCACCCTTTATAGCTACAAGGAAAACTGTCCTTTTTTGGCCTTTAGCCTAAACTTTGATGTCTTTCCAAGAGCTTTTCAAGTGTGTTTTCATTTATGGACAGCTAAAACTTTCCCAGTGAAGATAAAGGGCTTTTTTCTCCATGTCACATGTGTGGTTTGCTGTGAAGAATGTGTGAAATGCCTTTCTCAGCAACCTTCGGGTCCCAGTGATCTGCAGACATCGCCCCGAAAACTTCTGCTGCTGCATGAACAGAGCAGGGGGGACCAGACCTGGAGGTGTCCCGTGAAACTTCATGCCTTGCACTGAAAATCAAATGATAACCATGGTTTCTTCCCATGTTAAATCTGTAGAGTTGTGGATTGATTTAACACCCCATGAACGTCCAGGGAAATACTCTCAGCTCATAAACCCAGCCTGGCCAGTCACTGAACCAAGGCCTGAACTGTTCACGGCACTTCTTTCTTTGGCCACTTCAATTTGAGACGATTTCTTCATCTTTATGACTTGAAAAGAATATCCTGAAAAGTCCAGCTGGATGCCAAACAAACAATCTCATATTTTGGTTTATATTTCAGTTGTGATTTCCTGAGATCTGGCTGTGCTTGGGCTGGATTTCATGTTTAAAATTATGTTTGACCTTAACAGATTCTTAAACCTTGCCATCTCTTCACTGTTTATTTTATTGTTTTCCCCTTCTTCTTTCCCGTTCCCCCACGGATGGAATTCTGTGAGAACACCCTGCCTTCTCCACTTGGATTTTGGGGTCTTCTCCCCTGCCCCTCCATCACTGTGACCTCTCCTTTGAGGCCAGGACTATTCCTGAGGAAAAACCCTTTCCATGGTGATGGATGTGATTGAGCCATGAACAACACAGGGCAAAGGAAGATCCAGGAGTTATTTTGATGTGTAAATAATGTACTTTTTAGGCTGTTCTAAGGGACTCTGTTACCCTTCAACTCCTGCCTCTCTACTGAGACACATCACTGTGGAATAATCAATTTGTCCTAAATTAAATCATTCCATTGCTGACAGCAAACCTGCCAGGTCAAGCAGAGCTCTTTAATCACAGAGTCCTCGAGGAGCCAGGAGAGTCCTCCAGAATCCTCCAGGAATAAAGGCACAGTGCTGGGTATCCCTCTTCCAAACTGCTTTTCTGGGATGCCAGGACGCTGGGGGAGCTGCAGACCTGCACCACAGGTGTAGGATGAGCAAAAGCCAAAAACCTCAGCTTTCCATCCTTTCTCCACCTCCTCCTTCCCCCCAAACCTTTCCATGAGTGTCCAGAGGAGGAGAAGCTGCTCTGAACCCAGACCAAGCTGAGCCCCGTGGGGAGGGTCCTGAGGTGGGGAGCAGGAGGGGAACAACTCCCCAGTGCTCCCAAAAAAACGGGCACTCCCATTCCCAGGCCACTTTCCTGACATTCCACCTCCTTGGTCCGTGGCAGCAGGGCAGGTTGGCATCTGCAAGGAATATGTTGCTTTGCTTTTCCATTTATTTTCCAAGTAAAGCCCAAATCCTTTCTCCACCTTTAATCACAGCATTTCAAGAGAATTTCCCAGTGAATACACACAGCCACTTATTGGGTCTGTCTCCTCCTCAGCCGCAGTTAATTCGGAGAATAATGGAGGAACTTTATCTATTAATTAAAAATAACGACTTTATAAACTGGCAGATGTGTTAAACTTCAAAAGACCTGCGTTGAAGCCCAATAGGAACAGGCAATTTGCAAGCTGAGATAATAAAGGAAATTGCCTTGAAATGGGTTTATCCTGCGAGATGAAATCCTCTCCAGCCATTAGAAACTGCAAAGGGAATTAATTGTGGCTGGTAGTCCTTAGATTAACCACATTTACCACCCCATTTCAGAGGTGTGAACACTTCCTCGTACCACGAAAAACTTGGGAAGGGCACTTTCCCCTCCGAGGTGAATTCAGAAAGAAGCCACTGCAGTGATTCCCATTTGTTTTCTTCCCAGTCGTGTCCAGGTTGAGCCTGCTCGTTTTGCAGACAGGAGGAGTCCAGCTGGGTGTCCCACGCTCCTCACACCCCCAACAGCAGAAACAGCCCTGCTGCCTTTGATGGCTCAGCAGGGAACGGCACCGAGCCCAGCGCAGCCTCGCCTGTGCCCAGCACTGCTCGGGGATGTTACACGGCCTCGCCAGGGCTTTGGAGGTGTCCTGAAAACCCGGGAATGGGCACGAAATCCTGGGAAAATCTGCTAGAGCACAATGTCAGATCTAAAACTATTGGAGAGCATCCAAAGGAGGGACACAAGGACGGGGAGGGGACACAGAGGAGGAGCTGAGGGCACTGAGACCCACCAGGGGCTGCAGCTCCTCCCGAGGGCAGCTCCGGTCTCTGCTCTGGGACAGGGACAGGACCCAGGAACGGCTGGAGCCGGGCCAGGGCAGGTTTAGGTTGGATTTAGGGAAAGGTTCTTCCCCAGAGGGGGCTGGCACTGCCCAGGCTCCCCAGGGAATGGGCACGGCCCCGAGGCTGCCAGAGCTCCAGGAGCGTTTGGGCAGCGCTGCCAGGGATGGACAGGGTGGGGTTTTTGGGGTGCCTGGGCAGGGCCAGGGGCTGGACTCTGATCCTGTGGGTCCCTTCCGGCTCAGGACATTCTGGGATTCTCTGATTTTCAGATGGGTGACACTGACAAGCCCCAGAGCCGCCTGCAGCCCCTCCAGGTGCCCTTCCCACTGCGGGGACCCTCCTTGGGGAAAGCAGGGGACACCCCAAGGTTTGGGGCTTGGAGGGACAGCAGAGCTGCACTGGGCAGAGCTCTCGTTGCTCACTCTCCCTCGTTAAAACAGAAGCATTTACACGGATTAGACAACAAAGCCATTGGGTGAGATGTTTTCTTCCCACTACCAAGCACAGGGGGTGGCAAATATTGACTCCAGACTGGGCAGGCCTCCAGCAGTGGAGAGGAAAGTGCTGGCTGTGCCCTGGGGCTGGGGACAGCAGGGTGACAGCCTGAACTACTCGTGGCTCAGGCTGGTGATTGGGAGGACACCGAGTTTTTACAGCTCCTGGCTGCTGTGGCTGTCCTCAGAGCTGCCCCAAACCTGCCCCAGGTGCCCAGGGAGCTGTCCTGAACCCCAAGTGTCCGTGTGGACACTGCTGGACACCTGTAGGAGCGGGCTGGCAGCGTGGTGCTGGCTCTCCTCCTGCTTTCCAGCTGCCACTTCAATTAAAAGGAGCTAAAAATACCCAAACGCTCTCCTGATAGCATTTTCCATGGAAGCAGGAGGAGAGGGATGCTCTGCAGGCATGAATGAGGTCGTATTTAGGTTGTGTTTGTTCGGGGAATGAGGGAAATCTGGATTTCTTGCCCCAGCAGTGATGAGTTCAGGAAGCTCCTTGAGGAACAGGCAGGATTTTTCAGCTGGGAATGCATCAGGGATCCAAACAAATAAAAATCAGAGCGTGGAGAGCCCAGCCAGGCCCTGCCAGTGACACCAGGACAGCACAGGAGCTTGGCCAGTGTGGTGGAGCAAGGCCTGACTCCCCAGATCTGCGTGTTCCACCCTCCTGACAGCTTTACAACCCACAAACTCCCTCCCATAAACCCGAGAAAGAACTCAGCTGGTGTTTGCTGCATCCTCTCCATCTCCTGCTCTCACCCACGATTTTAGGAGTGTGGGTTCACAGCAGGGAGGATCGAGCCTGGAGATGGGAGCCAGCTCAGGAAAAAGCAGCAGGATCTTTGCAAGTCTGTCAAATTTGGGATCCGAGGAGTGGAATGTCACCAAAAAACCCCTCAGGCACCTCCCACACCTCTGCAGGAGGCACCTTTCTCTTCTCCTTCAAAAAATCTGGTTTTGTCTGAAGAGCTTTAGGCCAGGCTTACCCTACACTTGTAAATTCAGGGGTTTTGTGGTGCACACCTGCACTGGGCAGAGCTCACTGCTTCCAGCTGCCTGGCAGTGATGGGCCAGGAAAAACCACTGGAATATCCCCCCAGGATTTGTGGCAGGTTCCCTACAGCACCTTTGCATCAGCCCTGCTGTGAAATCCGTGTTCTCCACACAGAAATCCCAGCCAAACCCCCTGGCTGCTACAAACCCGTGTGGGTGATTTTGGTGTGATTTGGTGTGAGAATGGAACAGATGCTCAAAGCATTTTGTTCTTCTGAGAGCAAAAATTTCTAACAAAAGCCACAGATGTTGGGTGGGAAGAGAAGGCACGAGAATTCCTTCTCAGAAAAGCAGCAGCTCAAAACAGAAATGTGGGAGTCTTGCTCTTGAAAGGTACTGCCCCACAGGTTGTGACAGAAAAATCCCAAAGCAGATGGGGAATATTTGGGTCCCCATCAGCCTCAGCCTCCCAACACCTTCCCAGCCAGCCCTTGGTCCTGCCCCTCTGCAATCCAGTGAATCCAGCTGGGAAGTCTGTTTGTGTCCCAGCCTGGAGGAGGGGACCTTCAGGAATGGTCAGGGAATGGAAAGATATCGAATGCCCCCCCAAAAATAGCAGCTATTCCACAGCCCAGAGCTTGGAGGTCCTGTGTGGATAAAAGCAGCAGGGAACAGCAGCAGAGGGTGAAGTGCCTGATGCCAAGTGGAATTTTTCCAGGCATGTTTGAGGACCTCAGGTTGAAGTGCTGCTCCCAAGCCTCCCTCAGAGCCTATATTTAACCAGGCTGGATTTGCTGGCAGCCGGGGTGGGCAGCACCCAGCACATCACCCCTCTCCCAGAAAAAGCTCTGTACAGGGCTGGAAGTGGATTCTGCTGCAAAGGTGAGAAATGGTAGGAAAAAAGTAAAGATCAAACATGGTTTCATGTCACACCTGAGACAGTGCACGGAGCTTCAGGTGCCCCCAGCAGCTCTCCCAGACATCCACAAGCTATTCCTTGGACAGTCTAAAATATTTCTTCCTTTCTTTCACCTTGGAGCCCTTCCCCAGCAGCAGGAATGTCCAGCTGGAAGCACAGCCCTGGCTGCTCACCTCAGTCCCCAGGGCTGGCAGCCGGGCATCCCAGCCCATCCCAGCCCTGCAGGAAAACGGCTGCATTCCCCCCCTGCCAGGGAGCTTTGGGATGTGCAGGCAGCAGGGGTGTGAAGGGCTGCTCAGGCTTCGAGCACCATCTCCTGTCCTGTTGGCTCAGCTCCATCCAGGTGCTGGGGCAAACCCCGAGGAGCAGATTCCTCTGCTGGCCTGGGTCCATAAATCCCACAAACACGGATGGCACCGCCCTCTCCAGGTTTGGATAAAGAGCCCTCTGGGCCTGTGCACCTCTGATGAGCACAGGGGCCCTGTGGGGCCAGGGAGGCCGTGGGGACAGATCGGCCTCCAGAGTTTAACGGGAGCCGCTCCACCTCGCCCAGCTTGGGAGTTTTGTCTTGTCCCTCCCCTGAAGGAGTTCTGAGCTGTTTTCCTTTGAGGACTCTCCAGTCCACCAGGAGCTCTGGCATGTTTGGCAGCAGCGACAGCTCCAGCAGGGAGGCATTTTCCTGGAGCTAAATGCTCCTGCCTGTAAGGGGACACTCGGCGCTGGCGGGGTCACTTTTGACGTCAGTGGCACTCGTTGGCTCCTGGCCCGGGGGATATCGATGCCCAGGCACCCCTTGCCCTCACTTCCCCCCTGCCTGGAAGCAGGAGACACCTCCCTGCAGGCCCATGTGCCATCTGCCACCACCCTGGGTCCTGCTCGGGCTCCTCAGGGGCATCCAGCTGGTGAATATTCCCAAATTCACTCTGTCCCAGGATCTGTCTCCAGTGAACGTGTCCCAAGGGCTCAGCTTCTGCTGCTCTGACCAAACCCCACAAGGTTTGGAGACTCTTTTCCCCACCAACAGCAAACTCTGTTCCTGTGGGTCCCCCTCAATGCCTGGCAGCAATGCCAGCACTGGAACCACAGAGCTGCTGCTCCCAGCTGGAGTGGGAGAGGGCACAGCTGGAACGGGAAAGGGCACAGCTGGACTGGGAGAGGGCACAGCTGGAACGGGAGAGGGCACAGCTGGAGTGGGAGAGGGCACAGCTGGAGTGGGAGAGGGCACATCTGGCCTGGGAGCAGGGCTGGAGCTGAAGCAGAGCACGGGCAGGGTGCTGGGAGAGCCCTGCTGAGCATTTTTGTGCTTCTCTCGTTCCCTCAGACAGAAAAAACTCATCCCGTGGTGCTTTTTCACCATCACACCTTGCTGAGACACCGAGTTCCTCTGCTTCGGATTTGTTTTCCAGCCTCCCAATTTAGGAATAATGTTGCAATTGTCCCTACAGTTCCATGTGGTCTTGTCCTCCTTTCCTATAAATATTTTTCTGCTTGTCCAAGGCTATGAAAGCTGGGACTGTTTGGTGATTTCTGCAGGGATCGGAGCTAGACACGTTGATAGGAGTGATGTGTGTTGGGAAGCACACATTCCCTGGAGAAGCCCACTCTAATCCTGGGGAAAACCACTCAGCAGTGCTAGAAATGAAGCAAAATCTGTTGCTGTTTTTATTTTGAAGAAAAAAAAAAAAACAACACAGCTCACACAGCAAATTATTTCAGGGAGTAATAATTGCATAATCAGGGCTAAAAGTGTCTATTCTAAAAAGAAATGTGTGGGGTAATGCTGAGCATTACCGGAAAAAAATAGCAGCACATGCCTGGGGAGCTCAAGCAGGGGAAAACAGAGAGCCCCCAGAATAGCAGCGATGAACCAGGTTATATTTGAAACCTCCTGGGAGCCAGCGCAGAGCCAGGGCCACGTGGGCCCTGCACTCGGGCGGGTCTGAGCTGCAGATCCCCCTGCCAGCAGCGCAGAGCAGCCCTGGGGTGGCAGCAGATGCGGTCAGGGCTGCTGAGGCAGCAGAGCCCCTCTCTGCCCACTTTATCCCTGTTTACCACCAGTGAGCCAAGCGGGGTCAGCAGGATGGCACAGAGGACACCTGGTCTGAGACAGAGGAAAAAAAGGCCAGAAATACGATCCGGGGATTTTTCACCCCCTCTAGATTTGGAAACACCACGTGATTCTTAATGGCCCCCTGCGAGTTATTACAAATCACCTCCAAGGCCAGAATGGGAGAATGAGGGGGAAGGGGCACTGTTTTACTTCACTTTACTGCAAGGACCTAAGGATCATCCAGTGCCACCCCTGCCATGGCAGGGACACCTTCCACTGTCCCAGGCTGCTCCAGCCCCGTCCAGCCTGGCCTTGGGCACTGCCAGGGATCCAGGGGCAGCCACAGCTGCTCTGGGCACCCTGTGCCAGGGCCTCCCAGGGAATCATTTCCTCCCAATATCCCACCTAACTCTCCTCTCTGTCAGTTTGAAGCCATTCCCCCTTGTCCTGTCACTCCAGGCTGGACCCAGCTGTGCTGGGGGCAATGAACTGCAGAGCTTTGGGCATCTCTTGGAGGCAGCCCTGGTTCTGGGCTGGTGCTGCAGCAGGTGCCAGCTCTGCCCCTCAGCCCTGCCCGCTCTGCCCCGGTGCCCTCTGTGTGCAGCACAGCCTCGGGGACGTGGTGACACTCACTTCTGGGCCCAGCCACTCACCCGAGCACTGAGCTGGACCCGGCCACAGCCTCTCTGTTGGCCATAAAAGAAAAGCCTGGCTATGTCCCTGTCCTTCCCGGAAAGCTGCTCTCAGAGGAGAGCGTTCAGCCAAGGCAGGGCCAGCGCCAGCCCTGACCCTGGCCTGGGAACAGGAGCTGTTCCTGCGAGGGATGGAAAAGCAGGAGGAGCCAGGTGGAAGCTGCTGCAGCCGCGGTGTGGTGGCAGCTGCCCAGCCCGGGCACACTGGCTGGTTTGTTCAGTGCCCTGCACGGAGAGCAGGCTGCTCAATGGGCACAGTCAGCCCGCTCCCCGGCAGAGGGAGGGGTGTTTGGGGCAGGACAGTGACAAATCCTGCCTGGCAGGACCCACAGGAGACAGGGCTTGTTGTGATGGTTGGGTAAACACCGTGGCACGGGAGGTGCTGCCCGGCATCCATCACTGGCATGGAGGGGCCTCCCCTCATGAAAGGCCCTTGCTTAGGCCAGGGGGCAGCTCTGGGTCACTCAGGAGCTGAATCACTGCACATTCAGGTGCTGGGATGAATTAATGATGGCAGTAATGAAATGCCAGGTTGTTTTCCGTGGGTCCAGCCTGGCGTGCCCTCACCCTGCTGTTTACACTGACTGCAGCACCTGGCACGGCCCAACCCCTGCAGGGTAAAACAGCCCCAGCCAGGGGCTGCCCGGCCCCTTCCCAGGCCTTGCTTCCTGTGCTTGACCCTGACAGTTCCAAGCTGAGTTTGACAGGACACAGGGAATGGCCTCAAACTGCCAGAGAGTGGCTTCAGATGGGATATTGGGAAGGAATTGTTCCCTGGGAGGGTGGGCAGGCCCTGGCACAGGGTGCCCAGAGCAGCTGGGGCTGCCCCTGGATCCCTGGCAGTGCCCCCACAAATGCACATTTGTGCCTCCTCTCCTCCACCTGCCCAGGCAGCAGAGCCCCAGGAGAGTGACCAAGGCCGTGCCACGACCTGAACCCAAATCCTGGGGCACAGCTCAGTGCCACGGTCACTGACGGCAGGAATGACCTGCAAGGCTCCACGCCCCGAGGCTGAGTCTGGGGGGAGAGCAAACAGGAAAATCAGCTTTTAATTTCTAATTGGAGCAAAAGATTCTCTGGCATTGCTTCGAGAATGAACAAACCCCTGCAGTGCTCATTTGCACCCCCTCCTCCCCTCGTGGTGAGTTCAATGAGAGGAGCCTAATGATCCTTCCTCAAAGTGCAGGAATTTATTTTACACATCCCCTGGAGCTGGAAGACAGAAACACACACTGCGGGGTCTCAAAAGGGCTTTGAGCCAAGCTGGGGAGGGACGGCCCTTCCAATCTGTTGTTGTTCCATCTCCTGGGAATGTGGGATCTCCTGGAGCCCGGAGTGTCCAGAGTGGCTCAAAATGAGCAATTCTGCAGCTGCAAATGGTGTGTGGTGAGGAGCAGCTGGTGAGTTACCAACCCAGGGGAGCCTGGGCAGCACAGAGCCTTCATTTATTGGCACAGCCCTGCTGTTTGCCTTTCATTTCATCCCACTTTCAGAACCAGCCCCGGCTGGGTCACTGGGGGTGCCATACGGCCTCCAGGTCCCCCCCAAAGTGCCACCACACTTCATTAAAAACGAGTGGAAGAGTGAGGAGCCAGCTGCCAGCTCCCTTGGGGCGAGAGGGCTCTCGTTTGCACAGGAGCCAGGCTCTGCACAGAGTGAAAATTCAATATTGGGCTCTGGGGATGGTTTATTTTATGGCTTGGAAGGTGCCAATAAAGTCTCCTGCTCCTGCTTGGAGCAGGGGATGTCAGGGGACAGAAGGAGGAGGGAGGTGCAGTGCTCTGATCCCTGCCTCTGTCCCAGGCACCACAAGAGCCTCTCTGGAGATGACAATCTCCCTCTGAGACTAAAGCTGGGCTTCCAAATTCAATAAAAGTAGAGAAATAAAGCTTAATTTTGCAGAAGGAGGTGCAAATGGGAGGATGTGGAGCTGAGCCCTGCTGGGGTTACATTCAGGCACTGCCCAGCAGGACTCTGCAGTTCTGGGCTTGGCTCTGGTGTTAATTTGCCACTAATCAGCAGCTCTGGCCATGACTCCTGACTGCTCCCTGTCCGCTTTCCCATCAGCAGCAGCAAAATAACAGCGTGTAGCACTGAGAGGTTCTTTGTTAGCAGCTACAGACATTCTGAGATCCAGTTTTATTGCCTGTTTATCCCAGAATGATGGAATGGCCTGGGTTGGGAAGGCTCTTCCTGTTCCAGCCCCCTGCCGTGGACACCTCCCACTGTCCCAGGCTGCTCCCAGCCCCGTCCAGCCTGGCCTTGGGCACTGCCAGGGTCCAGGGGCAGCCTCAGCTGCTGGGAAAGGATGCAAAGGAATCCAAGGGCAAACCTGCCTTCCCTGTCAGGAGCGCTGTTCGGGTGTTTTGGGGAATTCT
The DNA here is from genome assembly GCA_013397915.1 of Daphoenositta chrysoptera. Lineage (NCBI taxonomy): Eukaryota > Metazoa > Chordata > Aves > Passeriformes > Daphoenositta > Daphoenositta chrysoptera. Next base: position 8,928 of record VZRO01004091.1, on the reverse strand, counting down.
CAGGACGAATTTCTTCCCAGAAGGGTTTCCAGTGAAGGGAACCCATCCTGCCAACCACTCTGACCCCCATTTCACCAGCCAATCCCATTTGTAACCACCCCTGCACTGACAGAGGTGCATTTATCCCATAAATTCCCCATAAAACAAATATAACAGAGCCTGGGCTGGGCAGGGAGTCACTGATGTCCCTAAAACCAGCTCAGCCCGGCACAGAGGGTTCCTGCCTTGTCCTCTCTCCTTGTTTCTCCAGGAGGATCACTGGGAACCCTCGAAAGGTCCAACTGCACAGCCCAAAAAACCCCAGAGAGAGGAGGAAGGGGAGAAAGGAGCCCATCAGGGGAGACCACAGAGAGCAGAATGTGACCAGATAAAATCATTTCCAGCACATTTCAAGAAACAGCAGAGAGAGGGAAATTACAGGAGGGGTTGGGAGGTGGAAACCTCTCTCCTGCAGGGAACGAGGAGAGGATAAACAGAATAAACCTGACCCCTTATCACAGTTATCTGCAGAGAGGAGCTGAGATTAGGTCCGTAATGGGATGGGTGCCTCCTGAAGCTTTGCATTTCTGCCGTGGCCAGGAGGTTCCTGACCCCAATCCCTGTGACTTTATTGAATTGCCATAATAAAAACCCTTTCCCTGCTGAAAATAGCCCAGAGGAACTGAATAAACCTCTTGGGTAAAGGGGATTTATTGCCTTTATTGAGTCAGGGGATCCAGAGGGACCTTCATTCTTCCTTCTTCCTTTCCATCTTCTCCTGGCAGAGCTGCCCCATCCCACATCCCACATCCCTGGAGGGACCAAGGTTGGGAAACAGGCTCTTGGTGATGCCTTTGAATCATTTTTGGGGCCTTTTCCCCTTGGAAGGGACTTTCTGACGGTTGATTTTTCCCCCAGCCATGTCTGAGCCTCAGCACCCGCGTGGCCCCAGCAGATTTGGTATCCTGGGAACTCGTGGCAGTTATTGACAGAAAATGCTGCTCCAGCAGAGGCTGCTGATAAAGCACAGACGGGAGCAGGTAGAAGCTGTCTGTAAACAATTATTGGGTGAAAAGCCTGTGATTACAGCAGAATTTGAGAGTGAGGCAGCTGAGACTGGCGAAAGATTTCGGAGCTGGAAGAGGATGCTGTGGGAATCGTTTCTCAGGAATCCTCTTCTCCCAAAAAGGCTGAATTCTTCAAATCCTTCCACTCCCAAAGCTGAGGTGGAAATAAAAAGCATTTTGATAAAATTGCTTCGTGTTTTTAAAGCCAGATGGTCCTTTAGGAGCTAAAATCAAAGTAAAAAATCAGGGCACGGTCACCATGGGCTCAGGAGCGTGGCACAAACTGCTCCAGGGCTTCTGGGCAAGCAACAGGAGGAGCTGCTGACCCTCAGGTGTGCAGAGAAAAGGGAATTATTGTGAAATGCCTCGGATCCTGGTGCTCTGTGAGGCTGCAGTTCCCAGCTGGGAAAGGGGAAGAGCAGCCCCAGCTTTGGGGAAGGGATTTTCGCGGGCAGGTGACCCAAGGTGGGGCCGTGGCTGACACACCCCAAGGATGGGCTCGTCCAGGGGGACCTGGCCGAGGCCAAGGGAGGGGATTCTGCCCCCCTGCTCCACTCTGGAATGCTGGATCCAGCACACTCCCTGGAGCCCGGGAGGAATGGGTTTGGCCTCCTGTGAGCAGTAAATGGAGTGTTTCACTCCGTGGGGAACACAAATTGGGGTGCCTGGAGAGACAGCTCAGCACGGCCAGGGCACACAAATCCTCATCCCCAGGGCAGGAGTGGGACGGGATCCACCTCGGAACCTGGATTCTTCTCTTTCATCCCCTCAGCCAGACCCTAGGGCAGAAATCTGCTTTTTTTGTTGGTTTTTTTGAGGGGTTGGGGTTTTTTCTGCAATTGTTTTCACTGGCCACGGAGGCAGGCAAGGGAAATGCTCTGCAGCCAGGGCTTCCTCGGGCAGCACAGACACGAAGTCACTCCCTCCTGCTTTAAACACAATGTCAGCAGTTCGTAAACAGGAAGAAACCTCTCCTGCTCAGCAGAGCCCTTCCCAGGGAATGTCTCCTCTGGACCTGCTCTTGGCAGCTTGGAAACACTTCAGGTGTAAAAATAGCACCTGCAGGGTCAGCAGCCAGCCCTGCTCCTGGACAAGCTTTTTTTTGGGCTTTGTTTATTTTCCAAAACCTGCTCCAAACTCTCGGGAAGGAAGTGGGGGCTCTCCCTGGCCACCTCAGCCTGTGGGATCCTGACCAACGTCCCACCTGAGCCAGCCCTGCTGCTGCAGGCAGGAAGCCACAAGAATGGATTTCCTGGGGAATTGAGGGCCTGGAATATTTCTAGGGAGAGATGCTGAGGGAAACCCAGCCCTCAGCAGAGCCAAAGCCCCCAAAGCCAGCTCCAGGTGTCCCCAAAATCCCCTCCCGTCCCTGCTCTGCCTGGGATGCTCCTGGGTCACCCCATTCTCTCTTTTTGGGGTTTTTTTCTTCCTCTCTTTTGGGGGTTAAAGCCAGGTGAAAACTCTTAGAAATAGAGGTGGAAAGGAGGATTTTTTCCCTTATGGAAAACACATCCAGGTTTCCCAGTGATCCTTTTGCTCCCTGCAGGGCACTGTGGAAAAGGAGGAGGGTGGTGGGCAGCAGGGAAGGCTAAAATCCAACCTGGGGTGGATTAAATCAGCAAATCCCTCAGAGAATCCCATCCCTGAGCATCCCCAGCTCCAAACCTGAGGTTTAACAATGCTTCTGGTATTCTCTTGGGAACTTTTCCCACAAAAAGTTCAGGTCTGAGTAAATGCACCTGTTCTGTCCAAAAAACCAGTGCTGTTGCTGAGGAATTTCCAAAAACTCTCACTGGTCTCGGGCTCCGATATCCTGAGAGCCCTCAGGATGTTGTCCTGTGTTACGTCCCTGGATTCACTTGGGAATTTCTTGCCCAGCTCTGCCTCAAACTCATCAGGGGCAATTTTGGCTACTGCAGCAGAGGGAAACAGGAGTGGAGTGTCCTGTCCTGCTCTCCAGGCCTTCCACCAGAACATCATGGAGACTGAATTGTGTTTTTTGGCTGTGCCCCGGGAGCTGGTGGTGGATAACCAAGCCCAAAGGCCAAAGGACGAAGCATTTATTGATGTTTGCAGTGCTTGTTCCCCAGTTAATTTGCAACCCACGTGGAGAGAGAAAGGAGTCACTGGAAATGCAACGTGTTTATGTTGTGTGGGTCGTGAAAAGGGTTTGAGGAGCATTCACTGGGTTTGTTTGAACTTCTGGCAATAAATTCGACCAAATCTTAGGGGCTGCAAGGCAGAGCCACACGAGCTTCACCACGTGAAGCAGAGGTGCCACTCAGCAAGGCTGACATGAAGGAGACACGGGACCCAACAAATGTGTTATCCCAGCCCCAGCCAGCTGACAGTCCCTTGTGTCCCTGGAGAGGCGTCTGGGTGGGATTTCTGTCTGCACAGCAAGCTCACAGCACCATTTCTGCCCCGGATCCTGAGAGGTGACAGGAGCGAACACGGGACTGCTCTGCCAGCTAATTCACCACTGATCCCACCTTCGGGGGTTTTGGGATCCCAGAGGTGTCACATCATCACTGGTAGAGCTCTGGCACGAAGAGCTGGCTGGGAGATGCCGTGTGGAGGTGAAATGTGGGAAAGGATGGTTCCTCCAGCAGCCCAGCCGGGCTCCAGCATTCCAGGGAGTGTTCCCAGTGAGCTGCCCAGGGTCCCCCGGACACTGCAGGACCCTGATTCCTGCAGGTAACATGTTTGGATCCAATGTATTTTCAGACTTTTTCTCACCTCCAAGCTGCTGGAGAGATGCCCCGAGTCCAGGCAGGGCAGAGAGGAGCAGGGAGCAGCTCTGGGCAGCGTTTCCAGCCACACACGGACCCCAAGGAGCAGCAGCCAGCCCAGGCTGGATGTGCCAGCTCCCGCTTTCCTGTGGCACAGAGCAGGAATACAGATGGGGAGCAGAGACAGCCGATCGCTGAGGGGAACAGCCTGGCCTCGGCACCAGGCACTCTGAGCCTGCTTTTGGGGCTGAACACTGGAAGTTCCCTGCTGGCGTGGAAGAAAGGACATGCCGTGTGATGAGCTCCCGTTCCCATGTCAACAACCCTCCAGCAGCACAAAGCACATTCCCTCTCCCGGGCAGCTTTTAGCACTGCCTTGCTAAGCCCTGGTGGTGTTTTTGGGGACACGGGCAGGGCCGTGAGCTCCTGCTGGGCAGAAATCAGCCAGCACTCCTGAAGATTCCGAGCGAGAGAGGCCGGAATCTGGGGCATAAATACAGAACGACAGGTTTAAACAAGCCCAGCTGAAGTGGCACAGTCCATCAGCCCCTTATCTAAGGCAGCCCTTCTATTTTTGGCTCTCCGTGTTTTGTCTGTGTCTATTGTGCTTTTTGGCAGTGCTTCTCCAGCTTCAACTCCAGCTCCAACTCCAGCTCCTCTCCCAAAGATGCTGGAGCAGATGACATCCCCCATCTCTGCCACCTGGGCGGACTGGGTGTTCCTAAATCCAGGAATAACGTGCTGAGAGGATGGAATTCAGAGCCCTGTGCTCAGAAGGGGAGGCAGGGGCCAGTTTTGAAGCCTCGATTCTCTGACACAAAGTCTGGGACAGACAGTACCACAAAGTGCTCAGAAAATCAGACAAAATCTCTTCTTCCAGCCCACCTTCCCAGAGCCATCCCTTTACTGGTGACACTGGGATCTGCGGCAGCTCCCGAGCACCCAGACACGAGGAGAGAATCATTATTCCTGTTTAAACCAACGTGGTTTTACCATAGCAACTCCCCAAGAAGGAATCAACAGCTTCTGAGCAAACAAACACTTATTAAAGCGCCCTTCTGAAATATTTATGCTTTGTTCCCCAAAGCCCGCTAAGTGCACGGCTCTGCCTGGCTCCAGGAGGGGCAGGAGAGCCTTTTTTCCGCTGCCTGGCAAAGTGGAAAAACCATTCCTCAGCTGTGTTTGTCAGGCCGGGGCTGAAGCAGCTCCTCACAGCGTGACTGAGGAGCCGGGAGGTGGAATCAGGCAGGAGGTGGAATCAGGCAGGAGATGGGATCAGGCAGGAGATGGAATCGGGCAGGAGATGGAACCAGGCAGGAGATGGAACCAGGCAGCAGATGGAATCAGGCAGGAGATGGAATCAGGAAGGAGATGGAATCAGGCAGGAGATGGAATCAGGCAG